>OZ030016.1:94365555-94498055 GCA_964023405.1 Apodemus agrarius
CTGTACTGACGTAAAATACAAAAGATATTTTCATCTTGGTGCCCTAGGCATATACTAGTTCAAATGGAGAATAAAATATTTCTAAAAAAGATGATACTCTGTGTTTTAAAGGTTTTAGATTCCTTTTTATAGTAACTGAAAATCATGCTTTTAATCATTTAAATTACAAATTAGTGTTAATCTATTTCTAATAGAAATAATATGTGCAATTAGGAAAAATGTTTTAGTATGAATTTAATTTTAAAACTTTGATCAACAGAGGCTACTAAGTATATATATTACATTTATATTTATATAGTCACACATGAAAATTACAAAAAAACTACTCAGGTTTTTATAAAAATGATTAAAAATTTTAGATTAATTTCCCTTTATTTTATGTATATGACTATTCTACCTGCATCTATGCACCACACATTGCCTGCTGCCCATCTGCCCATGGAGTTCAGAGAAGGCATCAGATCTGGAGGTGGGGTTATAGATGGTTGTGACCTCCTGTGTGGGTGCTGGAATCAAACCTGGATCCTTGGCAAGTTCTTTTAACCATTGCTCCAGCTGTTTTTACCAAAATGAGTTTACATATATATATATATATATATATATATATATATATATATATACCAAGTAGATGATAATCCCATCTTTTATTATCTGGAGAATATTCACTGAGCTAATTTTAAATCTACTATATACAATTATCAGCATGCTAGACAAATTCTATTTAAATTATTTTCCAACAAACATCAAAGTACAAGACTGATAACCTACCCTCATGACAACAAAATGCATTTTAAAGGCATATTCTGGGAGTTGGAGAGGCTTCTGTGGGTGAGTGCCTACTGTACTTGCAAAAGACAGGAGTTTGGTTTTTAGCATCTACATGGTAGCCTGCAGCTGCCTGTATCTTCAGGGCATCAGATGCCCTCTTCTGGACTCCACAGATAATTGTACACACATGTGATTACACAAACAGGCACATAATTAAAAATAAAACAAATAATTAAGGTTTAACATGCAAAATAGTTTGCCATCTTTTCCTCCTCCTCCTCCTTTTTTCTTCATAAATAAACCATATGGGTTTATTTCTAAGTCCAGTACAACAAAGGAACTATTGTATTTTTAAAATTAGTAAATCTTAGAGGACTGATCAAACTAAACTCTTTTCCAAAAATACAGTTTTCTTTGGATTCAAACATTCCTGCAAACATTTGAACATACAACATACTACAAACTTTCTAGGACTTACTAAGTTGCAGGTAGGTTCTCCCACCTGCTAAGGAAAGAACCAGCTCTTTATGAACTGTGTATAATGGTGTGCCACTGTACTGAGATAATAAATATAACAGAAGAAACTTCAAGTCTGCTCTATAATAAGGCCAGAATACCTTTCTGTCATTTATTTTATGAAGTATAAAATAAATCTTCAAAAAATTTACACTTACAAAAAGACTTTATAAGTGTGAGGGTTTTGCCTGCACACATGTATAGCAACATGGTGTGTGCCTCATCTCGCACCTGTGGAGTTGGTAAGAGTTATTTGGATCAGGGTCCTCTGCTGAAGCAAGAAGTCCTGCACTCTGCATCTCCCTGGTCCTGCTTTGTCTTCCAAAGAAGCTTCCTCCTTAGCTGTTTCCTAAAGACCTAGAAGGTGGTATTTACTCATGCTGTTATCTCCTGAGAATAACTGAGATAGTCTGTTCATGTGGAATCATCCAGGTACGGCCACCAGGCTGTATTCGGGGACTTAGAAATTGCTCCCCAGACTTGAGGCATACAGCTCGAGTAGTCATGAAAACGGTTAGTAAAATGTTGGGAATTCAGGGCAGACTTGGCAGCTGAATTCTAGTACAAGTCTCCAAACATGAAAAAGCCAGATGTGTGGAGGAAGGAATGATGTTCTGAGTGAAATGGACTAGTCTGAGCAGAGCAGAGGGACTGCGAGAGCTGTGTCTAAATTCAAACACAAGGAAGGAAGGAACAATCTTTAGCTAAAACTAGTGTACAGAGAAACCATCACCTACAGTGTCATCTTATCAACCATGTTTACCAAACACTTGGTGCTCGGTACTCTGTGCTTTAGTGGCTCAGAGTTGAAGAGTAGACTAGTGTGTGTCTAGTAAATATGGGAGAAGACAGGAGAAAGAGAGAGAGAGAGAGAGAGAGAGAGAGAGAGAGAGAGAGAGAGAGAGAGAGAGAGAATGATGAGAATGAATGAATCAGGAAAGAGAGATAGCAAACATTTGACATGAGAACACAATAATGTGGTAACTCCAGATACTCAATTAAAGCTGCACTGAAAACTGCAGGGTTGGAAGACAAAGCCAGGAGGGGAGAGCAGGACTGTTACACCCCTTTAGGGGGTTGTGAGTGCCTTGGGGGCTGTGTAAGGAGCTGGGGTTTATTCTCTCTGGGGAAGGGATGCTGCCAGAGGGTTCCAAGGCTTTGTGTCTTCAAATCGGCATTTAAAATGTTTTTCTCTTTATATTTTACAATCCTAAATATCCTAAAAAAGTAGACCTTTGCTTCCTTTAACCCTTGGCTTTAACCCTTTTCTGACTTTCCAGTAAATTCTCACTTCCGGTCTAGCACTTGGATAAAGTCTAACACAGTAGTCAGTACATCTGTGCAGAGCGCATGGGCACTATCCCGAGACTATGTACTCTAATAGGAATCACAGTTCTATTCATTTTTCTTGGATTGTCACCAAAAAGTTCTCATCTGTACAGGAACAAAGGACAGAGGGAAATACATTGATGAAGAGTCTCAATCAATGGCCTCCTAAGCAATAAACAAAAGTTCTACAAAAGTTCTTTCACATCTGCCAACTGCTCTCAATTGGGCCTCCCTCTGGCTGTCTCAAACTCACTCTGTAGCCCAGGCTGGCCTCAGACTCAGAGACCTGCTTGCCTCTGCCTCCCAAGTGCTGGGCTTAAAGATGTGAGCACTCCTCGAGGCTTTCTGTAAACTCTTGAAGATCCTAACCTCAGTATCTATTTTCTCCAAGATTCAAGGCCACTCTTATGAGATACCAACCTACTGACTGACTGACGATTGTCCCAGTTACTCTGAGAATTCAGTCAGTAGCAGGTATATTCCTCCAGCCCAGCATGTTGACTTTTAGTAACTACTGTACATTATATAAAGGGTAAGACAGACAAAAATGTCTGAAAAAATAAAAAGACTTCTACAAACTAAAGCACAAGTTAGAGTAAAATTAAAGTAAAAACAGCAAAAACTGTTTCACTGGAAGGAAACCCTAGACATTTGAAGGTGGCGTGGGTTAGACCTGGTTTTATTTAACACAAACCTTTTTGATCTCTCCAGAAAGATGAGAGTGACTTGACTCTCCAGGGTGTGGCGGGGGTGGGGCTGGTAGTCAGAGCTCTCTTCTTCCTCTTTCCTATTAAGGTCAGGGTCAAACAGGGAATCTTTTTCTCAATCTTTTACAAATGGAAAAACAGAACCAGACAGAACTGTTTCCTGTCCTGACAGTCCACTTCTACTGCGTGTGTCCTCCTCCTCCAGGGCTTTCCAAACCATGGAGAACACTGACAGACAACAGACCTTTGTATAAGAGCTTCTCAGAAACAGGGAAATGACTAAACTGAAAATGTATTAACCCTGTATCAAGTTTCATAAGAAAGGAATGGCCAGGTCTAACCTCTCAAATTTATGAAACTGGACACACCCAATTTTTTTTTTTTTTTTTTTACATTTTTTGTCTCATATTACTATCAAGTGTCAGAACACTAGCAATAGTTCTGGAATACAGTCCAGACTAGTGAACTGCTACTATCCATTGACGTAGGGTTGGGCGCCTGAAAAATGACCACCAGTGAAATCCACAAAAAAGAGTGTTTTCAACTGAACTTTTAACAGAGAAGAAGAAATACTGCAACAGTGCCTTCCATGCCATATGCTCTAAGAAAGAGAGCTCTTTACCAGCTTAATAGTGGGGTCTGCGTCTTCTCTCCTCCTTGTGTGACTATTCAGTACAATACGGTAAAAGTGATTTTGTGACTGAATCATAAGACACAGTAAAGGATATAAGCAGAAGAATATAAGGTGACATATAGAACAGGAGAAAATGTTTACAAACTACATATTTAGTAAGGTGTTAATGCCCAAGCTATATAACATCATTAGCTAAGAACCAAGAAACCAAAACAAACAAACAAACAAAAAACCCCAAAGTTTTATTTTGAATAAAAATCTGGGAGAATATTAATAGGTAGTTTACTTGTCCCGAGAAAATATACAAATGAAAAGAGCAGTATGGGTAGCCAGGAGAAAAATTCAGATAAAAAACCCACAGAGCTATCACCTCCCGCTATTAGCAGACAGTTCTGTGGAACAGCGGCTTGGGCTCAGAGTAGTCTTCAGCACTCAGACTGAGGCATGAAGATAAATAGTTCAAGGCCAGCCTGGAGAACATACAAGACCACACTAACAGATAATGAAACCAGTAAGGAAATGAAGACGCTGACACCCGCCAACTGCAGAGCGAAACCACGTGGCTGTTTTAACAGTGCAGATGCCTTAACAACTGGGCAGAGACTGACCCCAGACGACCCAGATATCCCAAAGAATAAAAATGGGGCTGGGTTGGATGGTGCACACCATCTGTACTTAGAGCATTCACAGTAGGGGCAGGAAGGTATCTATGAGTTCAAGGCCAGCTTGGTCTATACAGTGAGTGCAGTGTCAATCAGGGACCTACCAGGATCCCATCTCAAGCAAGTGAACAACCACCAGTCACAAATACTAGGTGATTCCACTTATTTGATTTTTTTTTTTTTTTCGAGACAGGCTGTCCTGGAACTCACTCTGTAGACCAGGCTGGCCTCGAACTCAGAAATCCGCCTGCCTCTACCTCCCAAGTGCTGGGATTACAGGCGTGCGCCACCACCGCCCGGCTTGATTCCACTTATTTGAGATACTTAAAAGTTAAACATCACATCAAAGAATAGAATGATGGTTGTCAGGAGCGAAACGAGAGGGGGATAGGAAGATACTGATCAACATGTACAGAGAGCTCCAGATAAGAAAATGATAACGGCTGAGAGATCTGCACTGGACCTCTAGTTTATACTTAAAAAGTAAGATGGTAGGCCTCATGGTAAGTGTTTCTATTTCAGTAAAATAAATTAAAGTGACATTCTTTTATAGCTTTCAGAATGTCTTACTTTTCTGATCTAGTTTCATTTATTATATATCTCTTTGGACTTAACTCTGTGCACATTCCTTTTGGACCTACTAATTGTATTTATAAACATTTTGTACTTTTCGCATAGGAACACAACTGTGTATTAATACATTTTACTGAGGCGCACTTCCCACTTGGTGATATGCACCCATTTTTAGTTTAGTAAGCTTTAACACCTACATATCGACAAAGTAAAGTTTCATATTATTACTTCCTATCCCTGAGAATTTGCTCATCCATCACTAAGCTGATCTCTCCCTCCAGGTCAGCAGTGACAGCTTCTGGTCACCCTGTTCCAGATGTGCGTAACCAGTCCAGGTGGACACTGTGGGTCCGAACATCTGTTATTCATTATGCTACTGTAGATCTCAGTACCAAGCAGTACATGCTGAGTCTCCCTCGTCTTAGGGCGGGGCGTGCTTCGGGTTTTGATGCATCTGGGAGTTAGGATTTTCACTCTAGGGATGCTCAAACTGTATTCTACTCTATGAACAGATCATGTGTTTGTTCATTTTTTGTTGATGCACATAGAATTTTGTCCAGTTTCTGTGTAGTACAATGTAAGGACTATGAAGCCAGTCACTATGGAATATGTCTTCAGTCCCAGCACTTGGAAGGCAGAGGCAGGTAGACAGAAGTATGTTGAATTTAAAATCAATACTTATTTTCTAAAGTTATATTTAGAAAATTAGAAACTGATTGCTCAGTTTTCAGTACTTGAGAAAAAATGAAACACTTATTCCGCAAATACAGTGCCAATGAAAACCCTTTCCTGCGGCAGCAGGCACTCTCCTTGCAGTTCTTCGCTGCAGTGCTGCAGCGCTTCCGTCAGCGGCCTGGCCTTCCTTCACGCCTCAGCCTCTGGGTCCTGAAGCCTCCCTCTTCATCTGCTACACACACAGTCCTCATGCCCTCGCTTACTTTACCAGTTCTCTTCCCACCAGAAGAGAACGTCGTTCATGTGAGAAACAGACTTGCTTCAGATATACAACAGTTCTGTCTGGCAAATAACAGAGTCTATAAACTGATGCTATAACATAATTAATCATTAATAGTAGTAGTTTCGATGAGAAGTTCATGCTTTTCCTTAGAACAGTCCTCAAAATTAAGTATTTTTCTTCATTTCTTGTCTGTCATCTGTCTGTCTATCTATCTATCTATCTATCTATCTATCTATCTATCTATCTATCTATCGCTATTTTATTGAGACAGTCCCAATAACAGGTGAAGCTGGCCTGGGACTTGCTAAGTAGCCCAGGCTGGCAAACAGCCTCCTGTCTCCATCTCCTTAATACTGGGATTATACCATGAGACATTACATCATTTCAGCTTAGTATTTTTCAGACTTTTGTGACCATGATATGTTGTTAAAAATACATGTGACTGAAGTCCAGGAAGCACATGGATCAATGTAACTAAAAAACAGTTTTCACTTACACACAAATCTACACAAAGTGTAATGAATTTTCAAATATTCTATTCTCTTTTTGTTGAAAGTAATGGCTTAGTAAACTTATTTTCCATCTCCTTATTTCGTAAAAACCTAAAATTTAAAGATAATAAATACCCTAGGTTAGAGATCAATAAACTGGCATCTACAAGGACTTAACAACAGAACATGATTTTTATGTGTGAGTAAGGTTACTGTAATTTTCAATGTGAAGTTCATCTTTTGCCACACTGAGGGATTTCTGCTGTTGTATGTTCATTATTATTTGGGAAGCAGTACACAAAATTGAAATATGGAGAAAATGTGGCTTAACATAAGAACAGAGGTTTAAGCTCAGGTTCAAATCCAATTACAATTTACTGACCAGGTGACCTTGTAAAAATCCATTTTGCTACATGGGAAGCAGTGAGAATATCTCCATGGAGCTATGTAAAATATACACTGCAGATACTCAATAAAATGTTAGAAAACTATAGCTTCTAACAAAATTCTATGGAGAAATATCTTACAGTTAGTCATGAAACATAAATGAACAAAAGCAGATATTTATAGCATACAATTTCTAATCCAGAACTATACTGTTCCTCATATGCAGCTAAGAGCATTGCTAAGCAATACTAACAGTGTAGTTGGGCCCATTGAATGGATGTCAGTTGAGTACGTGACCAGGTACCCACAATTCACAGCCTATGGACAGTAACTGAGCCAACTGCTCCCCTCCGCCCCATCACCATTGTGAACACTAGGAACGAACGAACACGGTGTGCTCCTCACATCGTCTGGCTGCCTGCCGCGGGGCGCAGGGGCCGCGCTGCCTCCATGCGTGCTCCCGGCCTTGACAGCAGCGTCTCTTCTGGCTTGCTCAAGCAGAACTCTGGCTCGTTCTTTCAGCTCCTCTTGTCTGGACAACATTCGGTGCTTAAAAGCAAAGATACGGAATTAGAATCCAAACCATGAAAAGGCAGTTAAAGCTTAGAAAACATTAAAATAGTTAGGTATACATACAGTCTTCATACCTATAGAAAATATTAATGTTGAGCAGAAACTGTAGAATGGATATATAAGTTTTGACAAAAATGAAACATTCCCTAATACTGGGTGAAACTTCAAATTTACTTATTATTGTTATTATTATTAAATGTGCATGTGCATGGTGTGTGTGTGTGTATGTGTGTGTGTGTGTGTGTGTGTGTGTGTGTGTATGTGTGTGTGTGTGTGTGAGCGCGCGCACACATGCTCATACACATACACAAGTGTGCATATGAAAGCTAGAGGTCATGATGGGTGCCTCCTGCTTCCCCTCCCAAAGCCTGGCCAGGCCGGGAGGTCCTCAGCCCCAGGGTTAGCCTGCCTTCCCTCACAGATGCACTCTCTCACACTCAGCTTTATCTGTGAGCATTGCGGGTCCAGACTCAAGAGTTCACACTTCCTCCTCGGCCCCAGCATAGACATTTCTGAGGGAACTGGATACTGATGGCTACAGATGCCCTTCCGCCAACTGACTGCTTTGCGTATGAGCCATGGGGTGTTTTCAGTGCTATTATGATAAAAACCAAAGAGGCTTCTGAACATGAAGAGCAAGATGGCAGTTAGAAAGTTCTGGTTTTCAACTGAAGCTTTGAGGTTTATCATTTAACTGCAAGTGACTCCGTGGATGACTCCGTGGATGACTCCGTGGGCTCTGCTTTCCCATGTACCAGCAGGCGCCAGGCCCTCCATGCAGTGGGCAGCTTAAGGAGGACACGGTGGGCTTCATAGCTGTCATCATGTGCAGAGTGCTGTGTCCGTAAGTCCTGCGAGCTAGTGCTCATTAAGATTCGTGCGATTTCATTAAGTACTAAGAAAACTCACTAACAAATTCTGACATAACATCATTTAATGGAAGATCTGACAGACATTAAAATATATTAAGATATATATCTGATGTTCATAATGTGGAAAATAAAAGAGAAGCAGATATTTGTATAAAATTTAGCTGCGATTAGAACCTACCAAACATAAAAATCCACATTACATTTTTGGTGTTAGACACTGAGGTTCTGTCAACTTTCTGAAAAATGAAGCATTCTATTTATCCTAAGCAGAATTCCTTCAGTTAACTTCCTTTCGTCATCATGGTCTTGTGTAGCTCAGGCTAGCTGGGCACTCATGGAAGCTGCCTCCTCTGCCTCCTTGGCGGGGACCACAGGCATGAACTGCCACACCTGGCCAGCTTCGAAGCCAAGCTTTTGAGTCAGTGCATGGGCAAGGAACAAGCATACACAATGCAGTAAGTCAGCGCTCCTCTCACTCCCGTGTAGCTCATGCAATCTCAGCAGAATTAAATTTTAAAGTTAAATGGGTTAACAGATATTAGTCCATTTAATCCCTGTGGAAAACTGAAGGTTTAAAATGCCAGTTAATAGATCATACTGCTAATTATCGGAGAAAAATTCAAAATGAGAATTCATGTTCTTAGGTTATTTCTAATTTTAATGACTGATCAAGTTCTATCTTTAAACACATTTGCTTCAAATATGATTTATAAGAAAAGTCTGTGTTGGGTAGAACTAAGGTTCATCAAGTTCTGCAGTTGTCATTCAGTAACTAGGGACTGGCATTTTCCATTTCATTGAGGAAAAAGCAGCAGAGGCACTGCGACATGGCTCATTAATAAAACCGCCTGCCTTAGCCCGACGACCTGAATTCAATCCCGAAGCCCTCACTGGAGCGAACTAATTCCTGAAAGCTGCCTGTGCATGCATGTATGAGTGTGTGTGTGTGTATTTGTGTATGAGTGAGTGAGCACACGCATATGAGTGTGTGTTTGTGTGTGAGTGTGCATGTGTGTGAGTGTGCATGCGCATATGAGTGAGTGTGACCTACAATGACAAACACTTAACAAGAGCAGCGGGATTTCCCAGTGCTGTACTCGAGCTGCTGCAATCTTGGAACCACAGAGCCTTCAGGAAACATTTGTGAGAGGATAAAAGTAATAATGATAAGTAACATCCTAGAGTCAAACTGTCTGAGACTCGGGTGTTATTAGGAAGGGCTCTGAAGCGCTTCGGGGCTCCCCGGTTGTTGGTGGGTTGGCTTTCCAATATTAGAGATTGACTCCAGGGCCTCAGCACACTGGGCCAAACTTCCTGCTCTGAGCTACATCCCCCAGTCTGAGACCCACTTCAGAACGGACATGCTTTAGCAGAGACAATTCTGAGGGCTGGGAGCACTACCAACAATTTTAAATCAGAGTGATTCAGAAGAGTTGGTTTATAAAGGTTAAAAAAATTACAAGAGCCGGGTGGTGGTGGTGCACACCTTTAATCCCAGCACTTGGGAGGCAGAGGCAGGTGGATTTCTGAGTTCGAGGCCAGCCTGGTCTACAGAGTGAGTTCCAGGACAGCCAGGGCTATACAGAGAAACCCTGTCTCGAAAACAAAACAAAACAAAACAAATTACAAGAGCTTCATTTAATTTAATTTGCTTAAAAATTCTCTTTTTAAATGACCGTGTAAATGCTGATTACAGCTGGTGGAATGCTTGCCTTCCGTGCTTGAAGCCTGTGTTAACACCCCAGTGTCACTACACACACTGGGGACAGTGGCTCCTGGCTCTGATCCTAGCACTCAGGAAGTGAAGGCAGGAAGACCTGCACAGTGAGCTGGAGGACAGCCTGAGGTGCGTAAGTCTCTGTTTAAAGGCGAAGACGGGGGATGCGGGGGTAGGGGGGGTGGGGGGGTGGGGTGGAGTGGGGGGTGGGGAGGAAGATCTGTGTCCCAGTCTCAAAGGGGGCCTGCAATAAACATAAGGGAAACAATCCAAATATAAAACGTGTATTTTGGCTGGGGCTGGCTGAGCCAGCCACTTTCTTGAGCAAGCACCCCATTTAGATCTTAGCAGTATCTATGTGAAAACCTGCACCTCTGCCCCAGAGGAGCTGAGCCCCAAGTTCCGTGGAGAGGGGTCAAGAAAGATACCTGACATGGACCCCTGGCTTCCACGGACTCACAAACACACATAAAGACATCCACATATCCTACTTAAAAATGATCACACACACACACAAAAGCATGTGCAGATGCATACATACGCACCCAACCTTATAACTGACAGTACTAGAGAAATATACAAATACAAAAAATTTCAAGGGTAAGAGTTCAATACAATGTTACAGTCCCTTGTGTGAAGAAATATGGGTGTTACTAGAAATTTTATCTAAGTTTTCTCAAAGCAGGGGCACATTATTTAGCTCACACTAGCCTGGAATGTGCTCTGAAGCCCAGGATGATCTAAAACCCTGATTTTCCTGCCTCAGAATGCTGGTACTGTGCACTACCATGCCTTGGAGGTGGTAAATATAAGACCTAAGCAATGACATAGCTGACAATGCCATTCTATTTCAACTAAAATACTTAAGGTCACTGTTCAGAATGGAAAGTACACAATTTGGCATATACAATTTAGAATTACGCTCACATTGCATAGAGTACTGAAATATCCTTGATCTTCTGTTTGAGACAGGGCTTTCTACAGCCAAGAAGGACTTTGAATTTTTGGTCCTCATGCATCACAGTCCTAAGAATAGCGACTACAGGAGTGTATACCATCTTAAACTAAGAATAGGGACTAGAGGAGTATATACCATCTTAAACTAAGAATAGGGACTACAGGAGTGTATACCATCTTAAACTAAGAATAGGGACTACAGGAGTATATACCATCTTAAACTTCTATGACAGCCTAATGAGCATTAAAAGCAATGGAATTAAAAAAAGGTTTATTCACTTGTGTTCTCGTTCGTTCTCTCTCTCTCTCTCTCTCTCTCTCTCTCTCTCTCTCGGTATGCATGCGAGTTAATGCATATAACATGAATGCAGTATATCTGCAGAGGCCAGAGAGAGGTGTTAAGACTCCCTGGAACCAGAGTTACAGGTGGCTGTGAGGCACCTCACACACACTAAGAGTAGGTGCTAGTCCTCTGGGAGAGAGGTAAATGCTCTTAACTGATAAACCATTTTTTCCATACCTCTAATGATACTTTGATTTGAAAAGCTGACATTCCTTATCCTTCGACCTTAAAGTTGGGCTTATAATATTGTATTTCAAACTTTAAATATATAGCAGGTATAGTTTTTATATATTTTTCTGATAAATGAGACTTTGCTTTTATTCATGTATAACATCTTCAAGTAGTCTATCAACACAAAAGAATAAAAAGAATAGGCACTTACTAACTATCTACCCAGCACACGCTCCGACCCACTTACCTGAACTGTTTTGCTGGAGTGGTCTGCATGATTTAAAGTGCTCTTGTCTGCATCTGGATCAGACTCTATCTGCCGCCGAGAAGCGCATGTTTTTTTTGTGAAGTCTGTGTCTCTGTTATATGAATTTCCAAGTTTAGAAGGCGGGGATAAACTCGGCCTTTTGACAGCCAACTCACCATCCAATCTGCATTCTAAAGATCTGGGATTTTCTATCTTCTCTTGTTCCAAATCACTACCGGTATTTACAGTCTGAAGCTTTTGCTCGTAAGTTGAGGGTGGAGACACATCCTTCTTTTTGCCACTGACATATAAGTCACTTAATTCCAAGTTCTCAGCTTTCAGTAGTCTCTTCTTGCCTAAGGAAACCAGTGCTTGAGTTGAGTCGGTACTAGAACTTAACCCAGGGTCCTGAGACCCTGAAGTCCTCGAGGAGCTCTGCTGGGCCGTTTGGGGCTCCGTGTCACTTTTAGTCCTGCGGTAGTAAGGGGAGGCTGTGCTTGGACTAAGGTGGTCATCTGGAGTCTGCTGCTCACTTTCTGACTCCCCCACCCCACTGTCAGTCACAAACACGGAGTCGTCCTGCGACAGCAGATCCTCGGCCCCACTGGCAGGCTGCTGGGGTTCCGGCTCCCGCTTCAGATCGCTGAGCTCCGCATAGAATTTTTCTTGATCCACAGAACTGTTTGTGTCTGTCTCATAATTTCCAACTTTATATGTGCTCTTACTGCTGTTTTCTTCTATCTGAACCACATTTAGTTCTTGACCGCTAAAATGTGCCCTTATTTGATAGAGATAAGTCATAACAGTCAGTTTGTCAGGGATTGCTAATAAAACCATATCAGAAGGTTCCAGTAAACGGGAAATTCCAATGCTGGCAAATCCATCGTAAGCCTTTAAAGGGAAGAGGGGACAAACAAACAATACACTGAACAGCTCAGCCATCTATGTTAAAGAGAGCAAAATTTTCAAGCTTTTTGTTATTGTAGGGCACATAAAATTACTGATACTATACCATAGGAAAAGAATGAAATTGCAAGAAAAAAAAATGAATAAAAAGGAGAAAAAGAGAAGACCTTACTACATAACATAGTCATCTACAAGCACAAAACAAGCAAGAATGTGAGTTCAACAAAAATCTTAGAGGAAATTTTTAAGATAAGGATTGGGGTATGAAGAAATGTTAGACTAATCGTCTCCAGCTCCCACCATCCCTGTCTGCCCCTCTGCCGTGGTCACGCCACCACAGGGAAACGCTCTGCTGGGCAAGGCCAGAGGCCCGACTATCCTGCTTGCTATAAAATGCAAACAAAGATTACTTCATCTGAGAGGCACAGAGACATTTTCAATATGACCTGGGGTTGATTTTCATAACGAGGAGAGTGGCTTTATTTTAACTTCTGTTGTTCTGGAAAGGATGAAATGTTTTGAATACTGCAATGTAGCTAAGACTGTGAGGTTGCATTGTATTATTTTGTTAGCATTTAAACGACTGTGGCACATCAGGTTTTTCTAGTTCTGAAGAACCAAAGCTGTTTCTCAATTTACAGTTAATTATTACTATCCTGAACTAACCCCTGAAGCAGCACCGTGTCACTAGGAAGCAGTGAGTGTCGGTCAGAAAGGAAGGGCTCTGCAGATACACTCTTGATTGCATTTAATGTTAAAAAGTTCTCTTCTTGACATCAACTTGTATTTAGGAGCACAATGTAATGTTTGTCTTAAAAGAAATGTTAGGAAGTTATTTAATCAAAAGAATTTTTGTGCTTTTATAGCAAATTTCTGCCTCTGAATTTAACTGGTATTCTTCCTGTAGCTTTATCATGTGAAGAAGAAAATGAAAAATAAATTGTGCTATTAAGACCTATTCAATTTCCACAGAATGATGCTTTATAATACAGGTTCTTCAAAATATCTGCTAGAGAGGTGGCTCAGCTGGTGTGCATGTATAGACTCGTTTGTTTTTTTACATGTTTTAGGAAAATTAAAGTAATTTTCTTCCTTGTGTGTCCTGACTACTTGACCGACAGACATCAATAGCAGACCATCAGGAAATGCACCGCAGGCAGTAGTCTAAACATTTCCTAATTATCTAAAATGCTGACACACTGCTTAAGATCAGGTGCCACAGGTAAATACCTTTTGTGTTGAGTTCTTTTTACAGACCTGAAAAAAAAAATGATTTGCTCTCTGTGGTGCTGGTGTTTTGCTTCACTAGCTGTTCATTTTATGAATATTAATTGTGCTTTAAAACAAACCAGGTTTCTTATAATATGAGGTAAAATTTTTTTGTCAAAGAATTTATACAGGTTAATTTCTGCCATGGTCAATAGTGCTGTGACTGCACATGAAGAAGGGGAGAGTGTTTGTTTAAAGATACATATATGTATATAAAATGACTATTATTTATTTGCGTGTGTGGACGGGGCGGGGGTGCATGGCAGCTGAGGTGGGCACTGTGTGTGAGGGGGTATCTAAGGATAACTTGTGGGAGCTCACTTTCTTCCCACCACCTGAGTGTCAGGGACAGAGCTAGGCTGCTAGGGCTTGGCAGCAGGTACCTTTACCACCAAGTCATCTCATCAGTCACGTATCTTTTCAAAGAAAATTATATTATTTATTCTGAAATGTTAAGTTAGTTAAGAGTCACTGACAATCATATCACAAGTAAAAGTGGGATGTTTAAGAGGAAGCTTTTGTTTCCTGGATACTCTAAGAGTACATGACAACACAAATAGTTATCATGGAGAGCCTTGTAAAACAGGAAATAATCTATAGGTTGCAACTAAGGTTCTCGATGTAGACATGCTGCAATGAAACCCTGCAACTGTGCACCTTGACATGCACTGAACAGTGTACAAAAGGAATCAGTTATTAAAACCCTCATTATAAATCAAGATTATCTGCCATGGGAGATCTGCTTGATATTTGGGGGTGAACCAGCATCAGGTCATGCTAACTAAACACTTATTTAGCTATATCACTAGCTTGAAGAAACCATGCAAATGGACTATTCTTCCTTATGCAGTGATTAGAAAACCATATTATTCAAACCTTAACGAGATTCTCTCTAGATATTTAAAATACATACAGAATAACAAAGGAAAGCTCCACTTGAAGAACAACCATCATTTAATTGGTTGGGCCTTGCTATGTTGCTCAGGCTGTTCCAGAACTCATGAGCTCGAGAGGTTCCTGCCTTACAGGTGTGACACAACTGACTGGCAATCAGCAGTTCATTCTTAACGTTCTATAACGCTGATATCTGCATTTATATTAGCTTGTCACTTCAGTCAAATGCAAGGAAATGAAGATAAAGAAATGTTACCTCTATGGATATAGTTTAATAAATGAGAAAAAAGGCATTTCACTTAATAAACATGGGCTCTCTAAAATTACGTAAGAAGTAATTCACGAGAGTCATTTCCTTTGTAGAAAGCCTCCTAGAAAGTGGTGGGGATAGAAACCAGAGCCTTAAAGTTCTTTTACTCAGCTAAATTCCTAGCTCCTAAAAGGTAATCTTTATGGCATACAAAGGAGAGAGAGAGAGAGAGACAGAGAGAGAGAGACAGAGAGAGAGACAGAGACAGAGACAGAGAGACAGAGAGAGACAAAGAGAGACTTTTAAGTGTATTATAACTCTACAACCCACATCAAGGAAAAACTGCTTTGATTTAAGTTCTTAATTAAACTTCTACCAAGATTATAAGACTAAAAGTGATAGTTCCATCTAATTTAATAATTTAAAGTATATTAAAATTTTTTGTCTCTACCAGATATTATTTACCACCTTGTTCTCTGATCTCCTTTGTTATTGGATTCCTTCCTGAGAGTAATATTTTATAGCTATAATGCGCACAATAATAGAAAGAGGCAGTTATACTAAAATTACAACTATTAAAATATAAAACTGATTTTGGGAAAGAGTAAAATGTTTTAATGAACATATTAATGTATGTGTGAACATAGACACATATGTATACATAATCTCATATAACCCAGGCTGACCAAGGACTTTGAATTAATCCTCCTGCCTCCAGTTCCCAAGTGCTGTGCTACCATATCCAGTCAATAATTAATAATTTGAAGGTGTTCTAAGCTGTCATTTGTAGAGATCTTCAACAATTGGAGTAAGATATGAAGGCTTACCACAAAAGGGAATATGAAAGTTTAGTTACAGAATTATGGCACAGTGTATACTACAAAATACGCTTTCCTTCTACTGTGTTCACCAACTTGCTGGGTTCCCTCTACCGACGATACTGACCTAAGACGACAATAACACTAGTTTTTGTTGAGAAACTCATTCAATACAAATACTGAGTGTGTATTGTGAACAGAACTTGATGTTGCTTTCCTTGCATATTGAAAATCACATATACCATACCGCCTACAAGAAGAACACATTCATCAGCCTTAGCCACAGTCAGCTGGCCCACGAGGCCAAATCCTATGTAATCTCTGAAATCTGATGGGATCAATACCCTCTTAAGAAGGTTTGGAAGTTCTGTTGAAGTATATATTTATATATGGAAATATATCTTTACTAGAAAGTTAAAAAAAAAAAGAAGCATCGTTTGTCATTGCTTTGCATTAACAAGCCTGTGTATTCTTTTTGGCTTACTCTGTAGATTCCTGCTTTTATCTCCCAAAATACGTTTCTAAAGTTGAAGAATAGTCACGAAAGCTTTGGGTATATTCTTCAAAAGCTAAAAGCGGCACTAAAAGCAATGTGATTTAAGAAATACTTAACAGTTAATGATGTCTACATTGCACTTACGATCTTAAAGTCCATGAGAACCATAGTAAACTATGCGCCCTGCTTAACCTGCACAGGACAGCACCTTTGCACGCCACAGTTACGACCGCACCCAACACCACTGCCTTTCTCAAATTCATAAAAACCTGCAGTGAAGCCAAAACGGCAGCTTTGCTCTTCCCTGGCATTTCTTACCTTTTTGTTGTTTTCTTTAATATCTTGAGGATTCAGAGACTTGTAGTCGCTGAGGGAAAAAATGGCATAGTAGGTATATATAATACTTGATAAAAATAAATTTTTGTAAAATAAACTGCATCTAAAAATTTGATGTTCAATAACATCAGAGGGCAACTAGCAATTTCACAGCAGTTCAATAAACAAAACTAATAGTGTAGAAAATTAAGGAAACAAGCAAACAGTGATTACATGTTTTATTGCCTGAAACTTTCCATTAAGGCAAGTAAGAGAGACTAGCTTTTACAATGACATTTACCATTAGATAATCCCTTATTATCAATATACAAAATATATTTGTCTCTTATTTGAACACTAATAAAAATTTCATAATGTTAGTTTTTAATAAGAATAAAGAGAAAAATCATTTTTAAAGAAAAAACTACTCAAGTACTGAGAAAAAAGGCTGGTATCTCTCAAAAAAGGCAAATTCTATAGTTCAAAAACAAAGACAGTCAAGTATTTTAGAATACATGCTAAGAAATTAGTCTGCATTCTTCTAAGAATGCCAGTTATTTACAAATATTTATGACACTTCTACTTACATTAAGTCTGGTCTAAAGTGGTGTAAGATTGCACAAAAAGATAAGCCATTCCTCCACGATGTGGTAAAGTTAGTGATTTTCACGCCCCGGTAGTTTTTCGTAACTTCTTTGCACCATGCAAGCAACGACTGACTAGCATTTGGCTTTTGCCCCAGAACAGGACTTGGTATCGGGCTTGGCTAGAATATAAGAAAGAAATAAAAAGAGCGGGAAGGGGACTCTTAAAGAAGCTAATGGAAGATAAAAATGAACATTAATTGACCTAGCTAAATCATTTGAAACCTTTGATGTCAGTTTGGTCCTTCAACACTGTCAGTCCATGACAACGGCTGCCTCCGAGAGGGAGACAGAAATCTTAGTTATTATCTTCTTTTCGCCCATGGCATCTGCCTGACACGTAGATAAGCAGCACTTTAAACTTTTGGGAAGAAGAAGTCATGAGTGTCCTTGATGGAAACATCATGTTGAAATATTTGAATACTTAAGGCTAAATATCTGTGGAACTTACATACTAAAGAAGGTTTCCCAGATGCAATCATAAACAAACAAGATTGGATAAAAATAATGCATTGGTGTCTATCTACAGCATAAACTGTGGCGTTGCAACTACTCTCAGGTATTGAGAAATAACCTGGTGGAAAGACCAGTCTCAGTAAGTGTAAAACGCAGCATAGCACAGTGGCAGTCACATTCAAACATTCTTCCTATATACATTTACCAACAATACAGTTTTAATTATTAGTGACGGGACAATAACCCACAACAGTATATATTCTGGATATACTCAAAATATCTCCTAATTACTTTTGAGAACAATCTCTGAATAGGAGAGTTCACTGTATGTGTTTATATCTTAGGCACATACTTCCCTTTGTCCATATACCTAACAGGATAACCAGGATAACAGAACTAAGACTATACAGTAAGATTTTAATTTTAAAGTTTTCTTACTCTCAAAATCATGCCATTTGTTTTTATTGAATAACTACAATGTTTTATGATAATTGTAAAGGCTGATAAAACTGAAAACTATGAGTCCTACTTATTATTTTTGGACTTTAATTCTTTTAATCAAAATTGTTAGCTAGGAAAACAAAAGAGCCATGTAGAGTCAGATGAGAGAATGACCATTTGTCCCAACACCATTCAAGTTTAACCAATGACCCACTCCTACAATAATGCTTATTTAAGACAGATTGATGATGTCTCACTTGACAATAGCAGGTCAGTGCCAAAACTATTAAAATAATCAATTAGGAACCATCAAATATGTAATTTCTTATTTCAAATATCAGATTAGAAGGCATTATATAAATAATAACAACCTGGCAAAGCTGTTCTCTTTAAACAATCACCTTTACAAAGCAAATTCTAAACAGTTCATTAATCGTAAAAAACAACACATTCAGGGCTAGTGAAACAGCTCAGTGCACAACTCTTCTGAGCGGAGTTCAATTCCTGGGATCCACAAGGGAGGAGGGAAGAACAGACTTGTGCAAGTTATCTTACCTGTACATCATAAACATGCACATGTGCGCACACACATACACCAAAGTGTAATAAATAAACAAATTTGGATTCATTCAACCTAATGTAAAAAAAGTACATAAAATTGATTTCCAGGTATAGAACATTTACTTTAAATAACTCATTTAACTTTCAACCTAATATGCAAAAATGAAGTAAATGGCCCATAGTGACCTGTGAGTCCCTCTGGTCACTTAGATTCAGATTGACTTAGAGTTCTATGACCGTGTGAATCCATGAATTAGGCATATTTCTAAATTCTCCACTATTTGTTTTCCTATCATTCAAATAATCACCTGTTACAATATTCTATATGAAATTGTTAAAGCACAAAAGCATCTGAGACTAGGTTACATGAGGGGCAGATAATCTGCAATCATAACAATTCATCTGAAACATGCCATTACAATTATAACTACATATCCCTATCTCTAAAAAGGTCTAATATAAGAAGGCTAGACAAGCAAAGCTAAAATTTGGATTTGTTCTGACCAGAAGCCTGTGTTAAAAAGAACAATTCATGCCGGGCGGTGGTGGCGCATGCCTTTAATCCCAGCACTTGGGAGGCAGCGGCAGGCGGATTTCTGAGTTCGAGGCCAGCCTGGTCTACAGAGTGAGTTTCAGGACAGCCAGGGCTACACAGAGAAACCCTGTATCCAAACAAACAAACAAACAAACAAAAGAACAATTCACTTTCCACAAAAAGAAGTCATAAACAATGGAGAAAACTGGTAAAATTACAAGCCCCATCAATGGCCATGTGAGTTTGAAGAAAAACACCATTAGCAGGTCTACTAAATGGCTTATTAAGCTGTTGTTGCCCTTTTATCTAATATTCTGCAATAGGTCATATAATTAATGAATTATTTTGAGAATGCTGACATGTGGCTGGAGGAGACAGCCATTTCTGCCAGAGCCATAAGGCAGGCCACTGGACCCTGCTCTAGTCTCATCTGTAAGTGGCAACTCCAGCCGGGCAAATATGGATACACAGCGCCACAGCAGCGAGGCCTCCCCTCACTCCCTCCTGCCTAGCACTCTCCCCTTCTCTTCTCGCTTTCAGTGAGACGAGTCTTTGGCTGTTCTTTTCTTCAGTTGCATTCTCACCTTTGCAGACATTATTCCATTTATATAGTGTTCTCAGATATTTGAACAGTAACTTCAATAAGACAACCTTCAGTCTGGCACTGTCATAATAATCCAACCCAGGTCCATCATCCGACTCGAACACAGCACTCCTGACTCCTCCTACCTTGCTCTATTTCCCACAATACCTATCCTTTGTGGTCCGTATGTGTTATACTTACTAGTTATTATCTGCCTGTACTAAAAAGAACTCTGTTAAGTCAAGACTTTCGATCTGCCTTATTTACTAACCTGTCTTAGGCTTCCAGATTAATTCCTAATGCACAGTAAATAATCAGCAGATACTGTTAAGTGAGACAAAGCACTTAACAAAAGGCATGGCAGACCAGTAAGTGGTAACTACAATTACTATGCTGTGACCCTGCACCATCAGGACCAAATGCCACCTACGTCATCAGCACTAATATGTCACCGTGCATTGCCAGCACCATTCTGTCACCACGCGCCACCACACACCACAGCCCCCTACTGTCACCATATAGTTTCAGCTCCATACTATCAACCAGGAACCATCAGCACAGAAGTTGTACTTGTTTGTTGAGACTCCTTTCTAATTTCAAATTTGATTAATAATATGAAGTGATACTTTAAATTTTTTTCTAAACAAAGCTAATGGATAATATTTGTATCTTGACATTCTGTGTATGAAACAAGGTTCATGCAATTTATCTGATGAAACTAAAAACAAACAAAAAAATCACTAATTTATGTTTTCCAAAGAAAAGAGGATACCAAAATGTATCCATCAAATGTAGACATGAAGGGCCAAGGATGGTGGTGCACACCTTTAATCCCAGTACTCAGAGGCTGGAGGGAGGCAGAGGCAGGTGGATCTCCGTGAGTTCAAGAACTCAGCTCTACATAGTGCATTCCAGGGCAGCAGGATGGCATAGAGAGACTAGTCTCTTAAAAAAAGAGTATAAATGAACTTCCAAATATAATTTTAATATCGTAATATAGCAGATTACTGTTAAAAATAAAGTCACTGAATTATTCTTATTATAATAGCAAGGCATCTCAGTCAGATAACCTAAGTAACTCACTGTAAAACTTCCTAAATTTTAGTAGCTTTGAGAGACTGCAGTTGCGTTTCCTACTGCTCTATGCTTGTGTCTGGGGTCTCCGTCGTGTGCGGTCCCCTTCGTCGGTGGCCACAGCCACACGCTCCCTTGGGATTTCTCCCATGGTTCTCCTCCTATCCTCACTCTCGGCTCCAGTTCTCACTTCCACACACATGATTCCCACATACACAAATATGGTTCCAACTCTCTCAAGATGACATTTCCAGCTGGCCGTCCTTCCTGCCATATAAAATTTGAACTCAATATGTTTAAAATCATGATTTTCCTTATAACCTGATTCTTTTTATTGTGTTTGAAAATAATATTCTGTTATTGACCTAAGTGTATGGATTTCAACCTCAGAACCATTTTTAAATTCTTCTTTTATATATCCCTTAATGCATGGAAAGTTATATATTCTTGTTATGGCTGTATTATTTTTGTAATTTTATGATCTATCTCTTTTTGACAAGGTTATTGCCTCAGTCTTCCTTGTTGCCAATTACCCCTTTCCTGACCCAGTATCAAAGCATGGTGTTCTTACAACACATCTAATATCTCTGCTGGTTCTCAACACATAAAAAATATCACAACATTTCTGTACACTAAAACCCAAATCATGCTAAATGTGTTTCCTAGCATGATCCACCAGTCTCTGACTCATCCTATGCTTCTGGCTGAAACCCTGGCTTCCCCGTCTCCAGAGTGTCCACAGGTCATCGCTTCTGCCACACGTACAGCTGCGACAGCTCCACAGTCTTCTTTCAAGACGCAGTTTAACTGCTATCTGTGCAAAAGCTCATCTAATTCCCAATCACTAGGCAGGGTCCTCTTTCAATGTTCTCTTGATTTTCTGTGTCTCCTACATGAGACACAGAAATTTTCTTTGATTACACTATATTATATAAAGCATCTTCTTACAGTGCTCACAGAATACATGCTGAGTATCAAGGTATCAAATACAAACTTTATATATGCCTCACAAGCCCTTTGAGATAGCAAGGACTGTCTCTAAAACAGAGTCATGGAAACTTGGGCTACAGAGGTAGAAGTAGATGTATCTATACCAGAGTGTCTCCATACCAACTGAGACTGCTCTCAATATACATTTCACATTCAAAGGTAATACAGCTTTAAGAACTCAGTATATATTGTACATTTCTTGAAACTAGCATTACCAAAACAAACCAACAAACAACCCAAAGGCAACTATTCAAAACAAATTAAAACTCAGGAGTTCCTAGAAAAACCCATTTGTCCATTCTGTTGCACTTTTAGATTTTGGACTAGAATTCGAATAAGAAGTAATTAAGCCTAGTTCAGTAAGATGTGCACTATTATTGCTAAAACTGATGGGTATTTTGGTCTTTACATTGGGATTCTTGGAGACTCTCCTCAATTATTGCAAATCATGCTTAGAGAATGTTGGCCAGCTCTGACTTTAGCATTTGGCAAGTCAAGAATAGCAGCAGCGGTGAGAACAAGAGCATCTGCATCTGCATTACCCGGTGCCTCGTCCCCACCCCCTGCCTCCCTCTCTGGCTTTCCCAAGGTGACATCATGTATCTCCCTCCTCTCCTCTGCCATCCTCCCCTCCTCTCTAAACAAGGGCTCTCCAGTCCAGCCTCTGGCCACATTAGTTAGCAGAGTATGCCTGGGAGTCTCTACTCTCCTGCCTTGTCAGGGTGCTAGAATTACAGGCTGTGGTTCCAGCAGTTACGCATGCTAGAGACTGAGCCCGAAGCCCCATGTGTGAGGCTCTAAGGCACAGCACTGCACCTGCTTCTCTCTTACAGTCAAAGTGATGAAGGCTTGCAATGCTGCTAGATAACGCTTAGATTTATGCTCAGATTAAAATAATACTGAGAACTCTCATCTATGTTAACATTTTTTAAGAGCAGAAAAATATTAGAAAAGGTTTTTAAGAGCTATCCAACAATTATTCTGAAGCACAGCAGTGGAATAATGCCAAGGGAGACAGGCCATCAGTCTTGGTATTATCTCCATAAAGGTTACCGCACAGAGTGAGCCTGCGGCACTGGGTGCTAGGCGGACTCTTACAGCAGCGGTATGGGCACTACTGCCTCTAAGGTAACAGGAGTAAAATGTGCACTGAATGCAAATATGCTGGAAGGAAATAGGAGTCAGACTCACTTAGCACCCAGCTTACTGTGAAAATGAAAGACCCACCAGGGGTATGGACAGCAGTCACAGATCAGATCAGAAACTCAGTTTTGTGGAGAAACTTAATTTTTCTCCTCAGAGAGAAAGGGTTAATCACACTGACCCATTCATTCTCAATGAAGAAACCATCAAATTTATCCAATGTATTTACAATTTCCATGGGAAATACATGAGATAAATCGTAACTATTATGTGTTACAAGGTGACAGTACTTACTCTAACAATGGCCCATGCTTGATGAACCACACACACCTGATAGCCTATGAATGAACTCTAAGTGAAAATTACACGGATGCCCAGCACCCCATGCTTAGAGTGTGTTATGTACAATCAGGACCTTGAAAACTGTGGACAGGACATTATAGCACCATATGCTCTATAACTTACCCGACAATAATTATGTATTTATAGTACTTGACACTATGATGAAAAAGTAAAGTTTCCTGTCCTTCTTAATGTTAAACCTGGTGCTAAGCAACTATGTATATTTTTCCCTGAGAAAAGGCTTTATACTCAAAATATATGAAAAATTCTTAAAACACAGTAAGGGTAATAAGGCCAAGCAATAAAACAACGGACAGAAACTGAAAGAGTACTTCCAGCTTTTTACTTGAATATAACATGAAGTGTAAGCATCTGGACGATATGAGCTTTTGTCCAGACACCCAAGTGCTCAGAAGCTGCACACAGTACTAACACACGCTTTCCCTAGACAGGCTGACATCTTCATAGATATTTTCATTGAAATGATACTAATGAGATTAAAACTATTAACAGGCAAGGATGTGGGAGAAACAAGTTTTCTTCCAGAATTGATGATAAACTCTAGTAAGATCTATGCTGTTAAAATGTGCAGACATGGCCACCCTATGAGCCAACCATCCCTAGGTTTATGGCCTATAGAAGTACATGCTTGGCAACCAAAGCAACACATGTGTATACAAGCGTGTACAATAGCACTCTTCTTAACTTTCTGAATATGAAACAATCACCAAACAACATCATAGGCATCACCTAGAATACAAGAAGAGAGAATAACAGACTTCAGACTTGCACAAAAAAAACAAAAAACAAACAAACAAACAAAAAAACCCAAAAAACCAAAGAACAAAAATACAGTGGTGATACATTTTAACAACTGTTGGAACATCTACATGAATTCTCCAGTAAATAGTACACAGGATAATAAGCCACACGGCCACACTCAGTTATCAGGAGACACTGAGTACAACTACCTTCTTTTAGGCCAGATGGCAGACTCTGGAAAAATGAGAAACAAAAATGTCACCCCTTGGGGCTGGAGAGATGGCTCAGTGGTTAAGAGCACTAACTGCTCTTCTGAAGGTCCTGAGTTCAAATCCCAGCAACAACATGGTGGCTCACAACCATCTGTGATGAGATCTGACACCCCCTTCTGGAGTGTCTGAAGATAGCTGCAGTGTGCTTACATATAATAAATAAATAAATCTTTAAAAAAAATGTCATCCCTTTAAATATTTGGTTTGGAAGATACAGTTATGCTACAAAAATATTTATGTAAGTATAAACTAGTTTACTATTGACATTTTAAATGAATATATTTTTAAATTATACAATTTTATTTTCAAATATTAATAAATATATTCATATAAACAAGTGTTCTCTGGGGGTTCCAATGACTCCAATACTATTATTATGGTAAGATACCTATAGCATAATATTTATCATCTTAGCCTTTTAATAAGTATATAAGTTCAGGGTTTTACATTCATTGATGGCATATTTACCACTATTAATTCTCAGGAGTCTTTTCATTTTGCCTGTTGAGCAACAGCTCCCGGTTCCCCACGCCCTAGCAGCACGTGTAGGCTCGTGCAGATGCTGGGGGTCAGACCCCCGGTACTGAACATGTGGGCTTGGCACTGAACCCCAGCACTGTGCCTTGAGTCCATGACTCTGATTGCGGAGGCACATTACAGATAGATTCATGTGCTAACTTGTCTTCTTATGGCTCTTCCACTTAGCATAATGGTTCTCAAAGCTAATTCATGCTAAAGTATTTATGAGAACTGCCCCTTTTAAAGAGGGGACTTTAAAAGTTCCTCTGCATGTGCCTGCCGTGCTTCAGTGGTCATGCACCTGCTGACAGACACCACGTTCCTTCAGTCTACAGCTGCTGTGCATAAACACTGCTTCTCAAACCTGTCTCCCACTGACGGTCACTCCAACAGTGCACAGGGCTCCGAATCCTCACACTCCCTTGCTTACTAATGCTGAACATAGTGCAGTAGTTTCCGTGTGTGTGTGTGTGTGTGTGTGTGTGTGTGTGTGTGTGTGTGGACTGCTTTTCACACATGACTTTGATCTGCCTGTCCTAACTAGTGTTGGTGAGCATCTTTTCCTACACCTACTGGCCATTGTACATCACTGGAGAGAACGTATTCAAGTCCACTGTGGCACTTTTGACTGAGTTCTTTCAGTTTTGTAGTTTAGTTCTTATACATTTGGGGGATAGCTCCTTAGATGTATTATTTGTAAATATTTCCTCCTGTTTCACCCTGTCTGTCTTGATCCAAAAACGTTTAAATTTTCTTGCAGTAAATTCTGTCGATTTTGGATGTTGCTGTCTACGACTTTTGGGTGATATTCAGGAAGAACCATTCCCAGGGATCCAGGGTTGTGGATTCTGCTAAGAGTTTCTTTCTAAGAGATTCACGGTCTTCAGTTCTCAGATTTTCTTAGGCTTTGTCTAGTAGGGACAGTAGGTCAGGTGACAGTCCACCTTCACTCTTTTATGTGTGATGTTCAGTTTTCCAAAGTATTCGTTGATGGTGGTTCTTCTGTCCAAGGCCACTGAACAGTAAAAAGGACTAACATCACACTATGTAAAGTGCTCATTTTTGGTATACATGACTTTACTTAAAAAAAAAAAAAGCTGACCATATTTTTGATTACTGAGACTACTGTAGTAATTTTGGAAGTTGGATATTATATGTTTGCTTTTAGCAGGGTGTTTTTAAAAAGTTATAGTAGGTTCCCTGGAACTACATTCGACTATTAAGATGGCGTGTTTTCTATTTTTGCATAAAAGGTAACTGGAATTTTAATGATTACATTAGATCTATAGATTTCTAGTTACATCTTAGATATAACATGATAGTTTTCAAAGGCGCGAACATGGGATATCTTTCCAGTCTATAACTTCTTAATTCCTTTCAAAGTGCTTTCTAGTTTTAGTTGGGTAGTCTTCCATCTTCTTGGTTAATTTGTTAATCTCTTTTTTTCCTCCTTCCTTTTGGACATGGTTCTTAGGAAGCCCCATGCTGACCTCAAACTTGAGCTCAGCAATAATCTTGGATTCCTGACCCTCCTCACCTCTGCTTCTAAAGTGCTGGAATTACAAGCATATGCTGTCACACTCGGGTTTGTGAGGTGCTATGGTCAAACTCAGAGCTCCCGCCTGCTTGGTGAACATCCTACCCCCTGAGCCACACCCACAGGCCCAGATAAATTTATTTCTAGGCATTTAGCTCTTTGTGATACTATAGTTCAGAGAATTACTCTCTTAATTTCTCTTCTCTTTCTGATTTTTTTTTTTTTTTTTTACGGATTTTTTAAAAAGATTTATTTATTTATTATATGTAAGTACACTGTAGCTGTCTTCAGACACCAGAAGAGGGCATCAGATTTCATTACGGATGGTTGTGAGCCACCATGTGGTTGCTAGGATTTGAACTCAGGACCTTCGGGAGAGAGCAGTTGGTGCTCTTACCCGCTGAGCCATCTCTCCAGCCCCTCTCTTTCTGATTGTTAATGCTAGTGTTCAGAAATGCAAATGACTTGTTATGGTTGATGATTTTACTGAGTCTATTGATTTTAAGTTTGTGTGTGTGTGTGTGTAATATTTAGGGTTTGGTATATGTATAAGCCCATCAATTCAGAGCTAATCTTACAGCATCCTTTTTGATTTTGGTGATTTTCTTTTTCTTGTGTAATTGCACTGGCCAGGATTTCAGGGTCTTAGTGAGAAAGACAAGTTCTAAGAGTGGGCATCCTTGCCATTTTATGAGTACAGAAGAAAAATCCTTTTTACCTGTGTAACATGATGCTGTCCGTGAGCTTTTCATAATGTGGCTGTCATTACTTCTGGGAAGTTACTTTTGAACCCACATCTGCTGAATGTTCTTATGAAAAAGAACATGTCCTATCAAATGTCATTCATGCATTATTTCAGATGGCCATCTTAAGTCCTACAATGTATTAATAGAGCATATGACATTGACCTATTTCTTCTGTTGAGTACCAGCAAACTCCTCCTTGGTCACAGTGCACAGTCCTTTAAAATGTTGCACAATTTGTTTCTATAATATTTGTGCTGAAGATTTTTACATCATCTGAAAAAAATAAGCAATACTGATCTAAAGTTTCGATTTTGTGGTTAGTAATGTTGATTGACCTTATAGAATGAGCTAGGGAGTATGTTCCCTCACATTTTAGAATATTTGGAGAAAAAAATGGGGTTACTTCTTGGGATGCTTGGTA
The DNA here is from genome assembly GCA_964023405.1 of Apodemus agrarius. Classification (NCBI taxonomy): domain Eukaryota; kingdom Metazoa; phylum Chordata; class Mammalia; order Rodentia; family Muridae; genus Apodemus; species Apodemus agrarius. The sequence continues at coordinate 94,393,435 of OZ030016.1, forward strand.
AAATGGCTGTGAAACTGTCCCAGTTGTTAGGAAGTGCTCTCCCCTCCCCTGCCCTCCCCATCCCACCCATGGTCTCTCTCATCATATTTCATTGATGGCCTCAGAATCAATACTTTGCCTCCATTTCAGAACGCTGGGGCCATACACAAAAGCATGAACCACCCTCAGTTTAGTAGGAGATGTTTTATTACTGATTCAGTTACTTTTTAAAAACTTGTTACAGATCTAGTCACACTTTCTACAGTATGGCTTAGCTGGTGTTCCTACACATATTTGTCCATCTAAGCTATGCAATCTGTTGATAATGATTGTTCACAGGACTCTTAGAATTCTTTAAATGTCTACTAAATGGGTAGCAAAGCCCACTTTTACTTCTGATTTTAGTAAATTGAGCCTTCTCTACCCAACCCACATCCATATTTGACAGACCTGTAATAAAAAGTCAAGCAAAAGAGAAAGAATAAAATGTTTGAAGGTTTCTATGAAGACAACAGCAATCTTTAATAATGGGTTTTCAAGTAACCAAGTGTCAAGTTTTGCTCCTGTATATATGTGGGGGAGAATACAGACCTTTCCCACTATAATCTGGCTCTGTAACTTCCTAAATCATTATTTAAGTATAATATAAAGTTAAAAAAAGTTTGCCCATTCTGTTGATGTACTGAAGAAAATCAACTTTAAGTTGGGTTTGTTTATCTAAGGTGTTTTGCGCCTGTTTAGCTCACCTTTGTTCTAAAATTTATTTCCTGTGGCTTTGGGATTATTCCTTTTCTACTTCCTTAAAGTACAAAGTCAGCTGTGGTTTAAAATCTTTTAAAAATTATTTTGCATGTGTATGTGTGTGTTGTGCATGTTTACATGTGTATGGCTGTACAAGCACTATGCATGTGTGCTCACACATGTGAGAGGCCAGAGGTTGGTGTCGCGTGCTGTCCTCAACCTCACATACTAGGACAGGCTCTCGCACTTGAACCCAGAGTTCAAGGACTCAGCCAGCCGTGGCTCCTCCTAGCCACCAGCGCCACCACCACTCTTCCCTCCCGACTTCATGGACTCTCTTTAAACCCACGAAGTCCACTCAGTGATACAGTCTGTGCACAGGGGGAGAGTCATCGCTGAAACAAGAGTGGTCCTCTAAATTTAACTGTATTTCAGTATTTTTGTTTATGAAATATAGATTTTAGGCACAAATAAATATAACTTCTGTAATGAACCTCCCAACATTTATCCCTGGGGGAAACAATACCACCCTGACGAAGTGCACTCACTCAGCGTCACGCCTGCATCGCGCTCTTGAGGAGTCATACCACAAATGCTGAAGACCTCGTGCTTTCACTGAGTTCCTGCTTTCTCTAAGAATCCTTACATAAACTGATAGACCCATGATAAAAAAAAAAAGTCAAGCAATACAGAAAGAATAAAATGTCTGGAGGTTTCTGTGGAGACAACAGCAATCTTTAACAACAGGTTTTCAAGAAACCAAGTGTCAAGTTTTGCTCCTGCATATGTGGATGAGGATGCAGACCTTGCCCTCTACAATCCTGCTCTGTAACTTCATAAACCATTATTTAATGTAACTTTGTGCTTAACAGAGGGGATTAAAACTGCTTTATCTGCATTTTCCATCCACACAAGCAACTCTTGAATTAAAAGCTTGGGCATTCTCTTCCTGGAACTGTCTTACTGTGCACATTAGCTTATTACCTTTATTGTTATTAATAAAAGGATAAAACTCTCTAAGGAAAATCAACCCAAACAATCTTTTCCAATCGTATAATTATCATAAGTCAGTCTCAATTTTTTTGGGTGGGGGGCCTTCAATGCCCTTACCTAGGAACGTCAAATACCAGGTCCAAGCCCCCAATGAAGAGTCAACAAGTAAAAGCTTGTAAAAAAAAAAACAACAAAAAAACAGAAACTTGCAGTAGCAAGTTTCACTTACTTATGCAGTGTTTTTAAAGATGAAGTTTTTCTCTGTCTTGGATAAATTATAAAAGTAGCACATAGTAACAAAATACTTTATTAATGCTTACTGTGAAATACTACGCAATTCAATGTCTTAATTAAATATTCCCCAACTCAAAAAAAAAAAAAAAAACCCAAACCCTCACCAAATTGCATTTGCCACCAAATGACTAACATGTACACAACAGTTGGAAACTGTCAAAATATTTTACAGCTCAATTGTAATTACCAACCAAGTCTAAGCATGCCCTTGGGTGGGCGCTCACCACATCGAGGGCTGCGGAGCACCAAGCGGCAGCCCTTCCTGCGATTTCTAATTTATACATCTGCAACTCCCAAATGACCCCAAAAGTTTTACTATCTTCAGTAAAAAACACCCAGTAAAATATCAATACAATATAATAATTTATCATTTTCACCTCTCCACTCCAAGGACAACCTTAGAAGATAATTTGGCTAATCTTTTATTATCCTTGAATACAACTAATGATTATGCTTAGTGATGAGTTATAAATGCATACATCGACTACTTAGTTATTTGTCTTTGGAAAATGCATCAAGTGATCTTGAGACATAAATGTTTTATGTTGTCCTTATCACAATAGATGTAGCCAAAAATAAAGGGGAAGGTGTGACTGGGGTGGAGTGTCAATATGGAAGTGCAGCTGGTGAGTCTCCAAAGGAGCGAATGCAGACAGCGTTTGCCATTTGAAGTAGGACAGCATCCAGCCGCTCTTCCCTCCTCAGCAGAGTGTACAGATTGAGACACTGCAATTAGCCACACTTGGTATCTCTTACCCATAGAAACGAGCTGGTTTAATTACAGAGCGCCATTGGCGTGAGCGCCCGCTGAGGATCATGCACAGCCATACTCTTTTTTTTCAGGTGAGGATAGAAATAGAAGTAGAACATACTATGGAATTTACAAACTCTCAGTTTGTCTGTGAATTAATGAAGAAAAGTTTCAAAAACTAAATAAAATTGTATAAGATTCTTGGAAATACCAATCATGAAACTAATTGACTAAAGGTTAACCAAAAGTCCTGATGACTGGCAAATAGTCAAAAGAGCTACAGGTCAGTTCTTCATGCTACAAACTTTTTGCCTTGAATTATTTTCTACATTCAATATTCAGATACAAAGTTAGTGAAAAATTAAATCTATATTCCAGTAATAGTGTCTAGGATGGAAATATTCTACTACTTTGTATGCTAATATCATAAAAGTAAAAAAAAAAAAAACTTTTTGAGAGATATATGCTTGCCTGTATGCAGAGTATATATAAATATATTATTGTGTATGTAATCATATCACAAATAGAAAATTTGAGAGTGTATGATAAAATTAACAATTTAAATGCTAATTTAATACTAATGCTATAAAACCATTTTTCTCAGTGTAAAAAGGATGAGAAGGAAGCATACTAGAACAGCCACAGCTAGATTTTAAAGTTCTAGCTTCAGGATCTGTAAGCCTACTTCTACAGTATGTGCTTTACGTTACTTCTGAGCAGACAGATTTTCTTCACAAAAATATGGAAGTCAAAATTCAGAAAGCACTCACTGACTCAGGAAATCAGGATGCTACTCTCCCATGACACCTACAAAGGTTTGTCCTCCCTCAGTTAGTAAGTGACATCTATTCACTATCAACCAGAGTAAACTACTCATAATTATAACTTGTATTTTAAATCAAGGCAGAAAATTCTGTTTTCAAGTTCTCAAAGTCTAAAGACTATAAAGACTTTTTAAACAATATAGATGACTAGGACTACTTTAGCAAGAAAATAAAACAATGGAGGTATTTTTGTAGCCTAGTTTGTTGCTAACCCAACATGCATTTCCCTTGGGAAGCTCTAGTCACTTTCTAACTTACCATACAGGAAAGACCGTAACAAAGCTATGTAACACATTTTTGAGCAATGTAAAAGTTTTAGTACTATGAAAAGTCAATAAGAATGGAAATCACGGTTAAGCTTTTGTTTACACTTTTCTTAAAAAAAATCAGTATGGTTTCAGATTCCATATTAAGAAATATTCTAAAATATCACCACGTGTGACTTGCCTACCATGAAGGAAAAATACAGTTGTCTGATGTGCTTATCTAGTCTTCTCCCATCTAAGGGGCTTTGACATCCAGGCAAGGTTAAATAGGAAAGGGAGATAAATCCACAACTTTGAAATTCCCTCCTTCACTGAACACGGTCCATCTTCCCCCTGGCAGAGGAGCCTCACGCAGCCAGAGCAAAAGTATCCTTGCTAAGGTGCATATTAAGTATGAATAAACTTCCAGCTAAAATTAATTTTAGACTAAAATATGTGAATAAAAGTTTGAGTAGTACATTCTTTCTACTCCCAACACTTTGAAACTGTACTTGATCACTCTGAAAGCCACTGTTTTAAATAAAACAATGGGGCACACCTATTTGTCTAATAAAAATACAACAATCCTATGTACATAAATGATTTCTTATGCTGGTCTGGTTGACCTGAGGTTGAGGCAGGCAGGGGGATCAAGGTCAGTGACTGGGATATAAGAATGCTCAGGTCCAGACCAAGACTACAAAACCCAATCTGGGGAAGGAGGGCGCTTGGTGCATCTCAGTGACAGGGTGCTTCCTTGGTGTTCGTTAGATCCAAGGTCCATTTGCAGTGCCATAAAATACATGGCTGACCAGCTGACTGACTGAATGAGTCAATTATCACTGTAAAGTTTCAAGAGTGAAACTGATTTTACAAAATAAGAGGGCTTTTTTTTTTTTTTTCAATTTGTCAAGTTGTACCAAACATGTACACATTGTATGCAGCCATCTAGGACTGCTGCATTTCTACAGGCTGTGCTTCTCTGTAATTCACGCAATATGAAGCAGACTTACAAAGTCTTGACCTGATTGCTGTGTTTTCAATCTACAAAACTATCCTTTATAGAAGAAATCTTACTTGGTCAGTCAGGAAAGTGGTCTGTACAGATCAACTCACAGGAATCCTCAGGAAAAGTGTCAACGGAAACCAGAGGAGCTCACAAACACTAGTGGGAATAGTGTCAGGAAGCAGAAACAGGCTCCCACGCAGGGTATAAGCAGACATGTGGGTAGCAAGTACCACACAGTGTCATTTAAAGGACAGGGGTCTCAACCTGACCCCTGCATGTGTGTGTGTGTGTGTGTGTGTGTGTGTGTGTGTACACCATGCCCCAACACCATGTTTAAGAAGAGTGCGTGGCAGTCTGTACAGTGCAGCAAGACAGAGTGTCCTAAAAGTGATGAATCTGCAACTAAAATCAGATATCTAGACTACAAGTAGTGAATGGGGATTTGGTCTGGATTGTTTTTGCTTTCAGGAGCTTTTATGGTCTTTAAAACCTATTCAGAAATCCAAGGAGGTTTTGGTTAGGTGGGCAAACCTACTGATATTTACTGTAATTAAAAAAACAAACATGGGCTGGAGAGATGGCTCAGTGGTTAAGAGCACTGATAGCTCATCCAGAGGTCCTGAGTTCAATTCCCAGCATCCACATGGTGGCTCACAACCATCTCTAATGGGTTCTGATGCCCTCTCCTGGTGTATCTGAAGACAGCTACAGTGTACTCATATAAATAAAATAAATCTTACAAAACGAAATACACTGATTCATTTTCAAATAATAATACACCTCACCTGCTACATAAGGAACTTATTTTTAAGGAAACCATTTTCAAAAAATAAACTATTCAACTTCTGGCTTAAAGAAAATGGATTTTCCTTTCTGTTTTCCAATCTGGTATGACACATTTTGTTTCAAATAAATCACTACACTCTAGCACATAAAAACTGTTTCAACTGTTTGAAAGGATGTCTTTTAAAAATACTTTTTACATACATTTCATTCATTTATTTATTTTCTTTGAGCACATGGGTGGAGGCCAGAGCACACGTGTGGGAATGGGTTCTCTCTCTGCTTCTCAATGGGGTCTGAGAATTAAACTCGAGTAGCCAGTCTTGGCAGGAATGTCTTACCTGCTGAGTCACCTCACTGTCCCTGGACAGGGGACTTCTAAAGGTTTCTAAAGACAACAGTAGACATCCTTACCTCCAAATCATTACCCTCAAGTAATATATACAATCATAATATAGTATATATAACTTATATATAATGTATCTAATATATAACTCATTAGAGACTATAAAAATATTGGTTTCTTACAGGTTTGCTGTGGTGTAGAATTTGAAGCCATGTGTTTAAATTTGTTCTATTATAGTAGCCCACCTTGTCGTTACAAAGCTTTTCTCCTTTTATTTTTCAATAATTTTAGTAGTATATAAAATTATTTATTTGGTAAATAATTCCTAACTATCCAGACTACATACATGTTAACATAATAAAAAAATGAGACAATGCTTAAAAATATTATCTTGATATCAGCACTAACTCTTCAGAAAAGTCTTCAAAAATACTGGAGAATGCCAAGTTCAAAGTGGCGGATTAGACGCTGTCTCAGTTTTGTTCAAAAGCAAAAATTCTATCATTGGCAACCAATTAGTTGGTTTTCAAGAAAATAAATAAAGTTTGTCAATCATTTTTTTCAGTAAAAATAGCATTGTCTGGAAAAGGTCTCCACGGCGCATGCAGTGCTAGCGCCCAGTGGCTAGCGCCCAGTGGCTAGCGCCCAGTGGTAGGGCAGTGCCACTTCCAGGTATGGCATAGTGCATACTTCTTTGTCACACAGCCTAGTGGAGTGCTCTAAGGGCAGCAAGGTGCAGTGACACACTCTAGCCATTAGGAGGCGCAGTTCGCAGGCCTGGCATTGATTCCAGGCAGAGCATGAGGCTTACCCTGTGATCTTAGGGTATCAAGGACCCCAGATGTAACCCAGCAGCCTTAAAAGCAGTACCCAGGGCAGCTGACAAAGAGATGAGAACTACTGCACAGACCAGAGACTTCAATTCTACTTGTGCTCCCAAGGTTTAAAAAGCTGCGTGACACTAACTCAATACCACAAGTCTTTCTTGTTTTTTTTTTTTTTTTTTGGGGGGGGGGAGGGGGAGAGGAGTGGTTCAGGGAGCATTGGAGATTGAATCCAGAGCCTCATACATGCTAAGAAGGGGTGCTTTACCACTGAGCTACAGCCCAGAGTAGGTTTTATCATTTACATTTATCTGTAAATAATCAAGCAAATGAAGATTATTCATTTAAAGTACATTGTACAAATATTAAACACGAAGAATATACATTATCAAAAAATTAGTCTTAATTTATTTAAAGTTTTATACTCCTAGACAGCATCTAATAAAAGGCCTCTATAGCCATTTACCTCACACCTTAAAACCTCGAATGCCAAAGAACATAAAGACTCTTAAGACAAAACACCAAAATATACAAACAAAAAGCTCAACAACAAAGCAAGCCAACACCCTGGGTGATTTGTGTGCGTGTGTGTGTGTGTGTGTGTGTGTGTGTGCATGTGTGTGTGTGTGCAGGGGCTGCAAGTAGCCATGAGGCGGTGGGAGGAGCAGCCAGTGCTCCTAACCACTGAGCCATCTTCCCAGGACCACCCGCACCTACCATGCCTTTCCTTTTAAACTAGGATCTCTTGTCACCCACAGAAACTTCAAATTCACTATTTAGCCAAAAGGGGTGTTAAATTCCTGATCTTCCTGCCTCTAGCTCCCAAGTACTGGGATTACAGGCATGTGCTATCACACCTGTTGATGCAGTGCTCAGGGTGGAACCAGGGCTTCTTGCATGCTGGCTAAGCAGTCTACACACTGTGCTACATCTCCAGCTCCCGGTTTTTCATTTAACAATTTCCTGAGCATTCCTAAATGTGAGACTTGGTAATGTAATGGTAGGCAAAAAAGTATCTTTCTCATGGCGCTTATAATACTTGCTATTAAAATGGTTAAATGTTTTATTTTAAAAATATGACACAAGTTGGGCGGTGGTGGCGCACGTCTGTAATCCCAGCACTTGGGAGGCAGAGGAAGGTGGATTTCTGAGTTCGAGGCCAGCCTGGTCTACAGAGTGAGTTCCAGGACAGCCAGGGTTATACAGAAAAACCCTGTCTCGGAAAAACAAAAAACAAACAAAAAAAATGACATGATGATTTAAAGTCATTAAAAAACATTAAAAGTTTCCTGTAATGAGATTTGCACATATGCTTTATCCACCAGGTTTCCAACACTGCTTAAAAGTTTTTAAATTACATTTGTCCATTCACGTATGTCTAGAGGGACATGCATGTGCCACAGTGTGTGTGTGAACGACTTTACAGAATTGCTTCTTTCCTTTCGCGATGTCGGTCTTGGGGAGACTGAACTTGGATTACCTGGTGGCAGTATGCACATTTACCTGATGGGTCACCTTGCCTGCCCAGCTACTTTGAAAATAGGGTTCCTAAAAGCCAAATTCATGAGACTAAATTTTAATTAATTAGTTTAAAAATTGTAAGATACAAACTTTGTGAATTGAGTTACAGGTACAAATAATATCCAAGCCATTACTTTGGCACAGGTCTACAGTGTTGTTAGTTTTGTCTTAGTACCTATAACTTCATCCTATTTACAATAAATATGCCACTAACTTTAAGTTTCTATTTGAAAATGTTGATCAGTATCACTTGGATAAAATACAAATGCATAAAATTTCATGGGCTTATCCCTGAAACACCTGACTCAGCGGGAATGGGGTGTATTCCAGGTAATTGTAAGCAGCTGGGCATATGGGTCATTTCTTTTTTTTCTTTCTTTTTATATATTTTCCCCCTGGGTCTAAGGATCTTGCATAAGCTAAGCAAATGTTTTACCCCTGAGCTAACTACCTAGCCCCACAGTTCATTTTTGGACATTAGTATCTCTACATTCTTTTTTATTGTTAATATTTTCTGTATGTATATGTGTGCGTGCGTGCGTGCGTGCGTGCGTGCGTGCGTGTGTGTGTGTGTGTGTACAGATCTATGAGAGGTTGTGCATGTGCACATGTATATGTGTGCATGGAGAAGCTAGAGGACAGCCTCAGAGCTCTCACTGACATGGGGCTCACTACGTGCTCGGGGCTGGGAGGCCAGCAATCTCGGGGACCACAGGTCTCAACCTCATCAACGCTGGGAACTGACTTGCAGGCTACTAAGACTAGCTTTTCCCTCCTAATGGATGTTCTAGGGATCAAATTTAGGTTCTTAACAACAGAGTCATTTCCCTTGTCCTGTATTTCCAATTTATGATCCCAAGCATATGTAACTTTTAGTATTCAAAAAGTTAATTCTGCTTTGGAATAAAATTTCTCCTCAGTTTCTTATCTTAAAAACATCTTTTAGCTCTTTTCTTTTGAAACTTCCTTTAGAAAGAGAAATTAACATCTACTGGAAATGTGGGACACACTTATAATCATTGTCCTTGAGGGGGGCTAAGGCAGAAGGATCAGGGGATCAGGAGTTCAAGGCAGCTTAGGATTCATGACTTTCAAAAAATCAAAAACCAAACAAAAACAAAAGCGAGCAGCTCAGAGGACTTTAAAATGCTGGTCAGCCAAGCCTGACGAGCTCAGTTCAATCTCTACAACATGGTTTTATTAAAAAAACATTGCTCACCTATAATCTCAGCACGCCTGAGAATAGAGGCAAGAGAACTCCCGGAAGTTCCGGGGCCAGTTTTAGTCTAGAGTATGCAGCTCAGTAAAGAAGCAGGAGGAAGCCTGACACAGACTCAGAAACAAGGTAGGTGAGACCCCACTCATCAGAGGCATCCTTTAACCTCTACAAAGCCAAAGCCACCATGGCATCCACATACCTGTAACCCGTACGTATATGCATTATCACATAACCCAGTTCTTAAAAACATTGCAGTTAGCAAGCCTCACCTAGCTGTCTTATGAACTTACTCTCAACAATCTGTGGCATCCTTTCTATGACCTGTGTGCAGACAGCTCAGCTCAACTCTTCAGTTAAGTATTTAAGGCGCACACACATGTGCACACACAGATAAATTCAACAAAAATTAACTAAGGCCCGACATTGTTCTAAGCAATTGAGATGTATCACTGACATATAAAGTAAACAAAAATTCATGCTTTGGAGCGTATAGGAATAAAATTTTTTTAAATTACACATAGAAACGCATTCCAGATAATAACACAATGCCCAATAAATTTAGGAGACATATGAACAATATTTGCTAACCACAACCAAATTAAGGAAAAAGGGGATATTGTTGTAAACTCCCAACTATCTGCAAATGAGTAGAGTATGAGAGAACAGAGATGCCACTTAGCATCTAACAGGAGAGAAAAAAGGTCGGGTGCCAACTATCTCAGCTCCATCTCAGAAACCAGGACAAAAGAAATAAATGTCAGAATAAGGGAAAGTAAATAGAAACAGGAAAACCAATCAGCCCAATAGCTAGGCTGTGAAACCCATACAGGTGAAAGACCTCTAGCCCAACAGACTAGGGAGGAAGGATCCAAGCTACTAATGAAAATAGTAGAATTCCCCCAGCAGAAACTTCAGTCACACAGGACTTCATTGGCAACTCTCCCAAACATATTTTGAACAAGATAACTTTGAATCTAAGCAAACTTTTCCAAAAACCTGAAAGGCAGATTGTTAAGTGCCTATCAACAAATGACTAGGTAAGGAAAGTACAGTAGCATATATACATACATATACAGTATATGATTATATGCACGAGACACAAATAGGATGGTATTCACACATTAAGAAATTATGTTTGTGGGAAACTGGAGGGAAATGTGGAAGCAGCTCAGTGTCACACACAGTCTCTACATAGAATGCAAATGGCCCTAGGCTTGATCCTGAACACATACACACACACACACACACACACACACACACACACACCTTTTAAAGCAAATTGAAGTCCATCTATTTAATGAAGTTGAGGGACTTAGAATAAATGAAAATTCCAGTGCTGGGTTTAGGACATCCGCCTGAGTCGGTCAGGGAGGCCGCCAAACATACAACACCACACCACACCACAGCCAGAGTTCCTGGTTACCACCAAACTTACACCACAGCCACAGTTCCTGGTCACCACCAAACTTACACCACAGCCAGAGTTCCTGGTTACCACCAAACTTACACCACAGCCACAGCTCCTGGTTACCACCAAACTTACACCACAGCCACAGCTCCTGGTTACCACCAAACATACACCACAGCCACAGCTCCTGGTTACCACCAAACTTATACCACAGCCACAGTTCCTGGTCACCACCACACCACACCACAGCCACAGCTCCTGGTTACCACCGAACTTACACCACAGCCACAGCTCCTGGTTACCACCAAACTTACACCACAGCCACAGCTCCTGGTTACCACCAAACTTACACCACAGCCACAGCTCTTCATTACCCACCAAAACAGGTTGGGCACCGTACCATGTGTCTTGGCTGTGGTACATAGAGAGTCAGGCTGTACCAGAGGCACTATGCAGACTGTTAGAGGAGAAAAACCATCAACTGTCCTACTCAGCAGTGGACAACCAGCCATGCAAGGGTCCAATAATGTCATGTTTAGATTTCTCCACCCCACAGGAGAAAATTTATGCTTGATACTGAAAATCAGACCAAATAGTAATTGGGTCACAGGCCCTAAGGAGGCCATGCTACTGCTATCTGAAGAATAAACACACTGCCCACAGTTCATGGCTGGGCTCCGTCGGGGGAAAGAAGCTGCATTCTGCAGTGATCTGCAGCTACTTCACAGGGTTCGAAGTGCAGCGCATGAGGCTCATGGGTGCTCTGCCCTAAATGGCGCATCTACAGACCCCGCTATCATCCTAATTGATCAAATAGTATTTGAAAAAGAGGGTAGATAGAATGAAGGCAGAGAGAAGTATGTTGGGAAGTGCTGTCTTGTGGAGAGGACACGGATATTGTAGTCAAACTCAAAGCACCTATACAAGACTAGGGAGGTCTCACACCCTGAGTATTTATAGGAACATAAAGACTTTTCTAAGAGGAAGGGACTCAAGAGACCACACTCCTCCCCAAGAAGCAACTGCAGTCAATGGAATAAATGGTTATTGCTGGAGTAAGGAGTGACATTTTCTTCAGTGGTATGGCACTAGCAAGTTGCCCATGCTTTAGTAAATAACCCATCAACCATGCTAATGTAAGCAACCCTGATTGTACTCAAAAGGCAACAAACAAACAAAATAAAGACTTTTTATAAAAAGCAGAGCGAGGGAGACAGGAAGGGAGGGAGAGGGACTGGACTAGTTGGAAAGACAAAGGGAATCAGAAGGAGTAAGGTGGGAACAAGAAAAGGTAGAGGCAAGTAATGTTACATATGTGTGTTAACTTGTGCAAGGTGGGGGGATTAATAAACAAATTCCATAGGATCAGCTGAGTAATTCTGAAAAAGCAATGCAAAACCCAATATCCATTTTCCTTTAAATTAGCAAATGATAAAAGAATGAGAGTTTCTCAGCCTGCTAATTTACATTTTAAAACACCTTAACACTATACTTAACATGGTGTTTCCACTAAAGCATGAGGATTACAGGAAGCAAGCCATCACTACTTACAAGGCATTAAATGCAAGGTTCTGAGCAGGGCCATAAAGTAAACAAGTGAAGTAAGGCCTGACCATAGTGAAAGATGTAAATGCTATTTATCTGTAGCCTTGATGATTTATCTGTAAAAATCCCCTAGAATTTACAAAAATGTTGCTAGAACTATGAAGTGTTATAAACTTGTAGGACAAAATATCAACCTAAAACTGTCAATATTTGGGTTGGGGTTGAGCCTTAGAGACATGGCCTAGCACGCACAAGATGTTGGGTTTATTTAATCCAGAACACTGAAAAAATAAAATCAATGTACACCTACATAATACCAACAACTGAAAGTTTAGTTCTTCAAATTACTTCTCAGTTAGGAGAATGGAATATATATACTTTCCCCATTCTTCCTTCTCACCACAAGCTCAGAACTCTAGAATACAGAGAAGATGTAAGGAGATTACAGAAGTGGAGACAAGGAAAACTTCAGGACTCAAAGAGTAAGACAAGCTCCTTGGATGTGCTTTTGCTTTCTAAACTGGCAAATAAGGAACGCTAGTGTATGGAAAATTTAAAATCTCAACTAATGAGGTGTTCTCTAGATATAGAAACATAAAAAAGGAAGCCCAGGCAAGTCACAGAACCTTGGTAGGCTAGCCAAACCATCTGTCATTGTGAAGTACCTCTAGCCTTGACTCAAGTGTTTTATCATAAAATGTACAGGTATGTTAGTTCTAGAAGCAGTTTCTCAATAGACCAACCAATATATCACAAAGTTGTTAGAAATAAGTAGTGTATTACGTATGGAGGGAAAGACATAAGGAATGGTCACAGAATGCTAGCCTACAGATGTGATCCCAGCACTGGGGAGACAGATGGAGGAGGACTAAGGCCGAGATCGGGCAGAGCCACATAGTGAACCCTTATATCTAAGGACAACAAATGAAATCACATGCAAAAGTCTCTTCTGTGCTGGCCAGAATGGTCAGCACACTTTCCAAGGCTGAAAGAACAGTTAGCTTGGGATTGTAGACCCACCAAGAGTATCCCCCGAGAACAAAAGGGAATCTAGGAAATCATGGAAGAAAGAAAACTAAGAGTTTTCAGCAGATTTACTCAAGAAACAAACAAGCAAGCAAAGCATCCTTACTAGGAACCTGAGGGTGATCTTGGACTCCCCATCCTCCTGCTTCTGCCTCCTAAGCACTAGGATTGCAGACATTTGCCATCACACTAATTTATCAATTTTAGTAAACTGAATAGATGCAACCATCTCTCATTCTTTAGTTTCCTCATATTTTTTCTCCAATCAAGTCTCTAAATAACTTTCAGTTATTAATATCTGAAGCATACAATTACTGCTTTGTTTTAAGTGCTTCCTTCATGCATTCTGCTTCTTTTTTACAGCTCAAAGATTACTCACTACCACAGAGTACCATAGCTCCCTTGGGGACTCATATGATCAGGAACTGGAGCACACTGGTGCCAAGCCAGCCAGTAATTTCCCGATGCATAAAACAGACACCACGGATTATATTTGATTTTAAATTAAATCATCTGAAAATTCAATCTATGACAAATTAATATTCTTTTGAAAAGAACTAATTTCATTTTTTACATGCAATTAAGCAAAATATAGTGAGGAAGGTGTTTTTTTCCATAAGTGTTTTACATTTTACACATGACCAGAAAGTAATCATGATCTCACTATACATATTGTTATTTTGGAGACATCACTGGTTATTATTTTTTATTCAGAACCAAATAAAAGATTTTGGAACAAGCATTATTTCAAGTATTTTAGTCTCAAGTAAAGCAAATTTGATGAGTAAAAAACAAACCTTTACAAGCCTTTGTGAATATCACCTAATGGTGGTTCTCTTACAGCATAGTTAGCGCCCATATTTTTTTAGAGCATATGTACATATTTTAAAACTATAACTTTGTGATATAAAAGGCAAATAGTTCAGTAAACAGTTTACTTAAAGAACAACGCCTTAAAACCTGAAAACGACCTGCAGGCTTGCTTTACCGAAGGCCCTGCCCTCCACAGTTTTTATACTTGACAAACTAGCCTTTTCTTTTTCTTTTCTCCTTCCACTCTAAACTTGGACACTCCCTGAGGCAACAATGTGTCAGCAACAGTACCAAAATAGGGCTACACATGCTGCTTTTTGTCAATTGTGGAAGATCTATGAGTTTCTTCTATTTCACATTATTCAGGCAGGAACCAGCCTAAATTCAATAAGCAGAGGAACCCACCTTTAAAACAAGAGTCTTAAATGTTGCTATAAATCGCAGGACTAACACGTCCGTACTGTCGACAAACAGTACTATTTCCCGACTCTTCACGTCATGCATTAAACCCACTGTCACACAGCTGGGGAACACAACAACCACAACGACCCGGATTCTTGGTGATGTATTACTGCTTGTTTTTTCTTGTTAAATTAAGCACTAATTTTATGCTACTAATCACTATAAACTCAGAGCATTTATTGCTGATATTTCTCCAAGGGATAATATCCCTAATTCTTTTAAGTCTAAGAATCTGTCAAAAAAAACCAAACAAAACCCCTAGATTATTGTAGTCCACTAAAAAAAGAAAGTCCCCAATTCCAATAAAGAGCAAAACAGAGTTTGGGATTTGAAGATCTGACTATGAAGTGATTATGCCATTGGCCCTTTTCTCTATGCTAACTGTAGCTTACATTTATAATTTATTGCCACCCATATATTTCTGACACAAGCTAGAAGACATTAACAGGAAGATTAAAGTAAGAACTAAAGTACACTTAAGTATAAAGATTTATGAGGTGAAGATAATTATTTTTTAAATGCCTATAACTCACCACTACCTGAATAAGGAAACATTTACTTACTCATACTTATGTCCAGATTATAAACAATGCCTGCTAACTTAAGATGGGTACACTCGATTAGTTTTACACAATCAAGGCTAATCTGTTATTTCTATGGCTTAATGCAAGAGGAAATCTTTCTCTAAGGCATGGTGCTGTTGGACTTACACGTTTCCAGTGCAAAGCAAAGGCAAGGACAAGGTTTCAGGGAAACCACTTGGATATGTGTGAGACCCACCTGTGTCTAACACCACCTTGCCAGTCTGATTATGAAAAATGATCTAGTATAAAAGATGTATTTCTCTAGACATTCTGAAGTATACCTTGTGTTGGGAGTAAAACACGTGGAAAATATAAATCAACTGATACTCTTTCATTAGAATATTTCATTGTATCTGCTCAAACCCAGATAGAAAAAGTTCTAGGTACTACTTAGAGAATTTCAAAGGCCAAAGTGGGGAGTGAACTGCCCCTGTACATGCACTTGGTCACCGAATCACATCTTCTGAAATCACAATGGTTGAGTCAATACTTAGTTCTTTTATGTTTCTTGTTTTGGTGGTAGCTTAACAGACCAAGTTATCTGCTCCTTATTTTTTGATCTATTACTCAGTGAATTATACAGTCCCTTAATTTATTATTTTAAAGCTTCTCAAATGTAATTTTTGTAAATAGAAGGGTCTGTTGTTACTGTTTTTGGAACTCTGGTAGTTTGTGTTGATTGCCAACTTACCAGTATCTGGTGTCGCCCAGGAGATAGACTTTTAGGCACGTCGGTGAGGGATCACCTTGAGCAGGTTAGTCTCTGGTCGTGCCTGCCTATGGTACCACCTATTTGGAAGGCCATTGATGGTAACTATCAAAATTATATAACTTTAAAGTTTGATCCACTTTAGGGAAGGAAGCATCCGATATATCTAAACTGTGCAAGCATGCTCATCTCTCTACTGTTCCTAACAACAAAAGCCCGCCACCACACCTGTGCCTCATCAGCCATGGAGACTACAGCTCACCTACTTACTTACAATGGACATGGGATGATGAACTGCCCATATACCAAAGGACAATTTGATAGGGTGACTTTTAAGTAAAATGGAGGCCAAAATAGAGTTTACAGGCTGCTGTAACCTTGAGGACAGAGGGACTGATAAGAATGAGCATGTGGACCTGCCTGGTCCATGGGTGTGGATGTGGACCTGCCTGGTCCATGGGTGGATGTGGACCTGCCTGGTCCATGGGTGTGGATGTGGACCTGCCTGGTCCATGGGTGTGGATGTGGACCTGCCTGGTCCATGGGTGTAGATGTGGACCTGCCTGGTCCATGGGTGTGGATGTGGACCTGCCTGGTCCATGGGTGTGGATGTGGACCTGCCTGGTCCATGGGTGTGGATGTGGACCTGCCTGGTCCATGGGTGGATGTGGACCTGCCTGGTCCATGGGTGTGGATGTGGACCTGCCTGGTCCATGGGTGTGGATGTGGACCTGCCTGGTCCATGGGTGTGGATGTGGACCTGCCTGGTCCACGGGTGTGGATGTGGACCTGCCTGGTCCACGGGTGTGGATGTGGACCTGCCTGGTCCACGGGTGTGGATGTGGACCTGCCTGTTCCATGGGTGTGGATGTGGACCTGCCTGGTCCATGGGTGTAGATGTGGACCTGCCTGGTCCATGGGTATGGATGTGGACCTGCCTGGTCCATGGGTGTAGATGTGGACCTGCCTGGTCCATGGGTGTAGATGTGGACCTGCCTGGTCCATGGGTATGGATGTGGACCTGCCTGGTCCATGGGTGTGGATGTGGACCTGCCTGGTCCATGGGTATGGATGTGGACCTGCCTGGTCCATGGGTGTGGATGTGGACCTGCCTGGTCCATGGGTGTGGATGTGGACCTGCCTGGTCCATGGGTGGATGTGGACCTGCCTGGTCCATGGGTGGATGTGGACCTGCCTGGTCCATGGGTGTAGATGTGGACCTGCCTGGTCCATGGGTATGGATGTGGACCTGCCTGGTCCATGGGTGTAGATGTGGACCTGCCTGGTCCATGGGTATGGATGTGGACCTGCCTGGTCCATGGGTGTAGATGTGGACCTGCCTGGTCCATGGGTGTAGATGTGGACCTGCCTGGTCCATGGGTATGGATGTGGACCTGCCTGGTCCATGGGTATGGATGTGGACCTGCCTGGTCCATGGGTGTGGATGTGGACCTGCCTGGTCCATGGGTGTGGATGTGGACCTGCCTGGTCCATGGGTGTGGATGTGGACCTGCCTGGTCCATGGGTATGGATGTGGACCTGCCTGGTCCATGGGTGTAGATGTGGACCTGCCTGGTCCATGGGTGTAGATGTGGACCTGCCTGGTCCATGGGTGTGGATGTGGACCTGCCTGGTCCATGGGTATGGATGTGGACCTGCCTGGTCCATGGGTATGGATGTGGACCTGCCTGGTCCATGGGTGTAGATGTGGACCTGCCTGGTCCATGGGTGGATGTGGACCTGCCTGGTCCATGGGTATGGATGTGGACCTGCCTGGTCCATGGGTATGGATGTGGACCTGCCTGGTCCATGGGTATGGATGTGGACCTGCCTGGTCCATGGGTGTAGATGTGGACCTGCCTGGTCCATGGGTGTAGATGTGGACCTGCCTGGTCCATGGGTGTAGATGTGGACCTGCCTGGTCCATGGGTGTAGATGTGGACCTGCCTGGTCCATGGGTGTAGATGTGGACCTGCCTGGTCCATGGGTATGGATGTGGACCTGCCTGGTCCATGGGTGTAGATGTGGACCTGCCTGGTCCATGGGTGTAGATGTGGACCTGCCTGGTCCATGGGTGTAGATGTGGACCTGCCTGGTCCATGGGTGTAGATGTGGACCTGCCTGGTCCATGGGTGTAGATGTGGACCTGCCTGGTCCATGGGTGTAGATGTGGACCTGCCTGGTCCATGGGTGTGGATGTGGACCTGCCTGGTCCATGGGTGGATGTGGACCTGCCTGGTCCATGGGTGTAGATGTGGACCTGCCTGGTCCATGGGTGTGGATGTGGACCTGCCTGGTCCACGTGTGTGGATGTGGACCTGCCTGGTCCACGGGTGTGGATGTGGACCTGCCTGGTCCACGGGTGTGGATGTGGACCTGCCTGGTCCACGGGTGTGGATGTGGACCTGCCTGGTCCACGGGTGTGGATGTGGACCTGCCTGGTCCACGGGTGTGGATGTGGACCTGCCTGGTCCATGGGTGTGGATGTGGACCTGCCTGGTCCATGGGTGTGGATGTGGACCTGCCTGGTCTATGGGTGGATGTGGACCTGCCTGGTTCACTGGGACAAGAAGCTAACCCAAGTTGTCACAGTGCAGTGGGCAAACAGAGTGAAGGGAAGCTGAAGCACAAGCGAGGCTCCCCCCCGCCCCCGCCCACGGGTACCTCTCGTAATTATTTAGAATTCTGACCCATGCTAGCATATCTAAAACAATTCTAGAAAAATTGCTTATACAAGAAACCCAGGAGCATTAACTATTGCTGCAGGAGTGGTGAGAGGATAAACCAACCCTGGGCTTCAGAAGATGGAGTCATCTTAATAGAGAGGTTTCAATGACATGGGCAGAAGAAAAATCTAGTCTAGGGTCTAGAAAGGCTGATTTTCTTCTGAAATGGGCTGCCTTACAGCAAATCTGCAAGCAAATTAGTCAAATGTACTGTAAAAACAATTGCACCTCATTCAGAGCGCAGAGGGAGAAGAGCCTTGGGCAGACCAGAGATAGAGGTCCAGCAGTTTGGATAAAAGCAAGAGCACTTCCTTCACTGCAATAGACGGCAAAAAGTA
The DNA here is from genome assembly GCA_964023405.1 of Apodemus agrarius. Lineage (NCBI taxonomy): Eukaryota > Metazoa > Chordata > Mammalia > Rodentia > Muridae > Apodemus > Apodemus agrarius. Next base: position 94,412,575 of record OZ030016.1, read on the forward strand.
GAAATCATATTGGCTTCTTCATATCTCTCTCTCTCTTTCTCTCTCTCCTTTCTCCCCCTCTCTCTACTCTCTCCCCCTTCTCTTCTCTCCCCCCTCTCCTCTCCCCTTCTCTCTCCTCTCTCCCCCCTTTCTCCCCCCTCTCTACTCTCTTCCCCCCTCTCTGTCTCCCCCTCTCTCCTCTCCCCTTCCTCCTCTGTATCTCCCCCCCTCCTTTCTCTCCCTTCAGTAACCTTTCACTGCATGAGTTTAATGCCAGCAGCTCCTGGAGCCTTCCTGATGCAGAGCAAGGGAGAGTCTTATCCTCCTTCCAGGGCTCTGAGCTGACTCACTGAGTTCTGGGGCTTCTTAGTTCCCAGCATGAGCAGTTATTTCTTACTTCAAGGCCTTCATACACAGAACTGACACCTTTTCCAACACTGATCCTACTGCTTCTTCCTTACCATCTTCTAATGGGCCAACGGCATGCTTTTAGTCACCGCCTGGTATTTTCCTCCAATGTACTAGAGGTTGTTTTGTTCTATTTGGGGATTCACTTCGTGGTGTCCTTAGGAAGCTAGAATTGCTGACTTTTATACCCAGCACTTAATACAACACCTGGTGTAGTATGGGTACTCCATAATTTTCAGAGTAAAAGCTTCAGAGTACTAAATTTACTATCTTTTCTTTTCTTTTTTTTAAATTAGATATATTCTTTATTTACATTTCAAATGTTGTCCCCTTTCCTGGTTTCCCATTCCCCCTTTCCCCAAATCCCATAAGCCATCTCCCCTTCCCCAATCAACCCTTCCATGCTTCCCTGTCCTAGAATTCCTCTATACTGCAGCATCAAGTCTTTCCAGGAACAAGGGCCTCTCCTCCCTTTGGTGCCTAACAAGGCCATCCTCTGCTGCCAATGTGTCTGGAGCCATGGATAACGCCTTGTGTACTCCTTGGTTGATGGTTTTGTCCCTGGGAGCTCTGGGAGTACTGGGTGGCTCACATTGTAGTTCCTCCTAAGGTGCTGCAAACCCCTTCAGCTCCTTGGGTCCTTTCTCTAGCTCCTCCATTGGGGATCCTGTGCTCAGTTCAATGGCTGGCTGAGAGTGTCCCCCTCTATATTTCTCATGCACTAGCAGAGCATCCCAGGTGACAGCTATACCAGGCTCCAGTCAGCGAGCACTTGTGGGCATCGATAATAGTGTCTGGGTTTTATAATTGTATATGGGATGGATCCCTGGGTGGGGTAGTCTCTGGATGGTCTTTCCCTCAGACTCTGCTCCACCCTTTTTGTCTCCTAAATTTACTGTCTTAAACATCTTTTAGCATATGGCTCAATATTTAAAACATTTTTGAATAAGTAAACGCAATAATCCAATTAACTTCAAAACAGGAAATTCCTGAATCATTCTTTTTTTTTTTTTTTTTTTTTTTTTTTTTTTGGTTTTTCCAGACAGGGTTTCTCTGTGTAGTCCTGGCTGTCCTGGAACTCACTCTGTAGACCAAGCTGGCCTTGAACTCAGAAATCTGCCTGCCTCTGCCTCTGCTGGGATTACAGGCATGCGCCACCACGCCCTGCTTCCTGAATCATTCTTGATTCTTACTCTCTCCCTTTGTCCTTCCAAATTACAATTTATCTGTGTTTATTAATAAGATTTACTCTTTCCTTCCATCTATACGACATTTTGTGTTGACACAGGGTTCCACACATCTCAGGGAGACCTTGAACTTGCTTAAACTTAAACTTTGATATGTCTCTGTGTCCTGAGTGTTGGGGTCACAAGCACACACCGAGTCCCAGTTCATGTAGTGCTGGAGAGCAAACGCGAGCTTCTCACATGTGACTCAGGCATCCTATCAACTGTCCCACGGAGCCACTCCACGGCCTCCTCTGACTTCGGCCCTGAAATGCTACTTGTCTCCTGTCTATAGTCCATCTTCAGTGTCTTCACTCTTTTTTCATAGTTTGTCTTTAAAGTTCTCATTTGGCTGAAATATGATCACATTTTTATCCATCAAAAAGACCCCAACGATGAAAAAAAAAAAAAAAAAGACACCAAAGCTGGGCAAGGCGAAACCTGAAAATGGATGGAGAGAGCCACGGCTCCCATAAATTCTCAGTGGCCTCAGGTGACCACGTGGACATCAGGGTGAACAGCTGACGCCAAGGACAGACACAGAAAGGAGGAGAGAGACAGCGGCGGGGCTGCGCACGCCGGCCAATCTCTTCTGAAAGTGTTAGCTGTCTCTGAGTGGTGCTCAGGCCCACTCTGCTTCTATGGTGGCGATGACAGAGTTTACACGCAGTAACACCCCACTTACGGTGCGGCTCTATGAATTTACAAAATTATACACTGTATAACCTCCACTAAAGTCAGGCTGAAGAAGGACCTCCCTTCAGTAATTCAAGTTGTTGAGTACACGGAACAATACACTGCTTTCCAACTTAAATAAAAAGAGAAAAATCTGATATTAGCCACTAAGTTAGATGAGGTGAGTCTTTTGTTTGTTGCTCCCTTGGAAAACTTTACTATAAATTAATGCAAGTAGGGCATTAAAAACACCCATAATCCCAGCACCCGAGAGGCCAAGGAGGGAAGACCACAAGTTCTAAGACATTCTGAACTATATAGTGAGACTCTGTCTCTGAAAAATAAAGCAAAAAACAAACCCAGGGAACCTTAAAAAGCAAATGTGAAAACAAAAAGAAAATCCCAGCTGAAAGGAATCAGGAACATCTAAAGACACATGCCAATGAGTCTGCACCACAGTAGTGTCTGTTGGAAATGCTAGAAAAATTGGCTCAGACTTTCATTTAAATTATTCTATCACTTCACTAACCTCTAAGAATTTTGAAATTATATGCTGTATATATAAGCAATCATCCTGAGTTTGAAAAGCAGTGTATGAAAATGGCCCCTAACTGTGGAATTTTACACTCAAATATCTCTATATTTACTGTAAGGTAATGTCACAAATTTACTTGTAAAAGTCAAATATGTTTAAAATTTATATTCTGAAAAAAACGATTAATTTGCTCATATATATTTTCAGTTTTGTCTCATTCTAAGATCATTATTAATGATCTTACTTTAATTTTCAAAATGAAAAATTTAAAGGATGGAAAGATTCCTAGTTGAGATCTAACGAAATGATCTGACTACAAGCAGGTTTGCAAAAAAAATGCCCACACATCATTAATGATAAGAGCATTAACAGAGCCAACATGCACTGTATGTGCTATTAATTCTCAGATTACAACTCCTAGTCCAAGTCTTAGTGTTCATATGTTCTACGGCAGCGTGGCCGTCTCCACATAAGATGGGTATGGCGTGAAGCTGTGTCCCAGCCTCGTTTAAAGCCGTGACTATAGACACTGACAGGACTTCATACTCATTTTACAACACTCAGTTGTTCCATTAGCTCAAGTTGTACCATGTTTCTTTTTCCAAGTTCATGCATGTCAGGCTGTGCTTCAAGCCTCACAAGTTAGGACTTGTTAAAAACAAACAAAAAAAAAATGACAAAAACAAGACTAAACAAGAATTGAACTTAAATGTAAAACATCAGTCCTTTGCAGAAATGACTATAAGAACTCACACTTACTGTAAATATTTTTCCTCATCAATACATCAAATAGTGACACTTAATTTTCACTGGATTTACAATTTATATTCTGTTATAATTTATTCTTGACCCACAGGTTACTTAGAATGTAAATATTTCAAATAGATAGGTTTGTCTTCATTACTGTTTGTTACTAATTTCAAGCCTACTTGTGCTACAAGTAGATTTAAGGATTAATTTTGAACATGTGCCTAACAGTCTAAGGCAGGGTCACCATCAACTCTGTGCTACAGAGTACAGCACCTTAGAAGGTCAGAGCTACTAACTGCACCTCTCAGGCCTGCAGCTTCCTGTATCGTTGGGAGTTAAGTGGCTGGAGACAGGGCTGGGAGGGCAGAGCTGGTGCCACAGGAGACCTGAGTGTGGGTCTCGGCACCCAAGCAGGTCAGCTGCAGCCTGTGACTCCAGCTCCAGGGGCCTGACCTCTCCGGCTTCCTCAGGCACGCACACTCATAGGCACATACCCACCCACAGAAACAATTAAAAACAAAATAATGTAGAAAGTTATCTTCCTGATTAATTGAACTGTTTATCATGACAACTTTATCCATAACTTTAAAACCTATTGTATGTTATTACACTAATATGGCTTTCCAGGCTAGTTTTCTTAGTGTTTTTATTAAAACAAACAAACAACAAACATTTTTCTACAAATTTTTAACTTTCCATATACTCTTGTTTTAGATGTATATGTTAGAATTTAAAAAAATTATCAGTATTTTTAGTGTAATGTTCAATTCATTTATACATAATGAATTAATTACTGAGTTTAAAATTCTATATATCTTTTTTTTTCAATAATTTCATCTATTCTATCATTTCACCCATTTAGGGAGCTCTTTGTTTATTATATGTTTTTTTAAAAAAATCTATGCTCCATTCTGTTTTCTATGTAAAAGTTACACATTATGTCCCTATCTTCTTAATGCTATCCTAAAGCTAACAACACATTTAACTAACATCCAACTAGCAATGGCTATCATTATCTAACTTCCCAGGAATATATGGCCCTTAGAGTATTAGTATTGATTAATATTGTTAATGTTCACTTAGATTTATTCACTTTTGCCACTGTGAGATCATCCTTCCTTGAATATGTTCCTTCTGTTTAAATTATGATTTAAAATTTCCTTTAGCAGAGAATCTATCTGTGATGACAAATTATCTGGGAAAAACCACTGCCCCTCACTATTTAGAGATGATTTCACTGGACATAGCGGTCTACATGGGCATATGGAAAATGACCACTGGGCTCTCTCTTCTGGGTCCGTGGTCATGCTGCCTTTCCTACCTTTGCACAGGAAGGTTTTACCAATCAAGCTGCTTCTGAAGTTATTTTATTCTCACTGACATTTGTTCAGATTCCTGAGTCAAGAGCCTACCATCTCTCATCAGTTTAGAAGACTTATTTGTGCCTACATATCATTTTTCCTCTGCTCTGCCATCTTAGAGTGTTTGGGATTGGAGGCAGTAAGATGGACCAGTGCTAAGCAAGCCTCATGACCTGAGCTCAGAGTTCAGAACCCATGTGAAGACGACGAGACTCGACAAACACACGCACATGCACACACACCCAGGATTTCCAAATGGAACACAACCCTGCTTCAGAAGTTCTCCACATTTTCCCAATCCTGTGTTGTCACTCTTTCCAAGTATGACTCCTGCTCCCCAATTTTCTTCTAGAACATTTCAGTGTGAGTCCCGGAATCCTATCACTTCAATGGTAAAGTACTTCTCAAAAACAAGTAGTCTTTCTGTTTTTGTCAAGCTAGACATTTGTTGAATGAAATCCACTCAGTTCTGCGGGAGCAATTCTCCCATTCTAATTCCGCATTCTCCACTCACCAACATTTCTTGTAAACTGGTAGTTAGTTATCCCAACAAGTGGCTCGACTGAAAGAGTGTGACTCTTTGATGAGAATACTTGCAAGTATTAGATTAGGCCCTGGCTATTATGAGAGGTGAGAAGAAAGAAAATGACTGCTTCTCCAATTCTCATGATTTTAAGACTGATGATGTTGGAATTGTATTCATTTTTAATTGGATATTTATTTACATTTCAAATGTTATCTCCTTTCCTCATTTCCCCTCTGAAAACCCCCTATCCCATCCCCCACCCCTGCTCACCAACCCACCCACTCCTGCTTCCCTGTCCTGGCATTTCCCCTACACTAGGGCATCGAGTCTTCTCGGGACCAAGGGCCTCTCTTCTCATTGATGTCCAACAAGGCCATCCTCTGCTACATATGTGGCTGGAGCCATGGGTCCCATGTGTACTCTTTGGTTGGTGGTTTAGTCCCTGGGAGCTCTGGGGGTACTGGTTGGCTCATATTGTTGTTCTCCCTATGGGGATGCAAACCCCTTCAGCTCCTTAGGTCCTTTCTCTAGCTCCTCCACTGGGGACCCTGTGCTTAGTCCAATGGTTGGCTGAGAGCATCCACCTCTGTATTTGTCAGGCACTGGCAAAGCCTCTCAGCAGACAGCTTTATCAGGCTCCTGTTAGCAAGCACTTGGTGGCATCCATGATAGTGTCTGGGTTTGGAAACTGTATATGGGATGGATTCCCAGGTGGGGCAGTCTCTGGATGGCCTTTCCTTCAGTCTCTGTATCTCCTCCCGTGGGTATTTTGTTCCTCCTTCTAAGAAGGAAGTGTTGTCCCCTCTCTTCCCACTGATGCCTAACAAGGCCGTCCTCTGCTACATGTGCAGCCAGAGCCATGTGTACTCCTTGGTTGGTGACTTAGTCCCTGGGATCTCTGGGGGTGTGTGTGGTCGGTTGATATTGTTGGTCTTCCTATGGGTTTGCAAACCCCGTCAGCTCCTTCAGTCCTTTCTCTAACTCCTCCTAACAAAGTACTTTTTTCTGTATTTCACAGAACTCTTGTATGGGAAAACTAAAACTGCCTTGGAAGCTACTTACTTATCTTGAAATATAGTTAGCAAAAGAAAGTCAAGACAAACAGCTTCTTCTTTTCCTTTATTTATTAATATGGTAAGTGAGCTAAGGTTCTATTATCCACCAAAGGCAATTTTTATACTACCATTAACTCATGAATTTTAATATATTTGATATTTTAACCCTTTTCAGATATTTTTCAGTTCTGTAAATATGCTTCTTTGTCTTTAAAACTTAATGTTATAAAATTTATTAAACAGTTTTCTCTATAGTAATATATACGTGCTTGAACGTCAAGCACATAACTAGGTCTAGGGCAACCTCTCCACCTACTCTAGCCTTTCTCCAGGAAGACCATATAAATTCTGTTTCTTTGATCCTATTGTTTTCCTAACTTGTTGTCATATGTATAATGCCTACAAAAGAATTAATGTCCTGATTCTACCTTGATCTTTTAAATTTTTCCTTCTAAAATTTCAAAACAATTTTTCACATTGAATTCTAAGGAAAAGTTTTCAAGCTTGGCTTCCACATCACTGAGATCTGTAACATCAAGGCGGGATGTCTGTGGTGTGGGGAACAGGGCCCCACACAGGCCTGTGCTCAGCGGCTGTTCCACCGCGAGCTACAGCGTGTCACCTCTTCTGCGCCATCATCAGCTGTCTACAACTTAAGGCTGTTTCTTTACATCTATGAGCTCCTTTCTATTCCTAAATTGTTATATTTTTCACAAATTAAGAACATCAGAAAAGTTATTATACAATAAAGACCCTTTTATTCTTTATCTAGATTCAAACAAAATTAATATTTTAACTTAGATCCTAACTTCTTGGGATGACTGTTTCTTTCATTTATCAATGCTCTTGTCAATCAAAGCACCCTAAAATAATTACAATTTTTATTTTTGGTTTTCTTTTGTTCTGTAACATTTGTTTCATATGTTCCCACTATGTAGCTAACAAGAAATGGTCAAGTGAATGCTACTTCTGAGTGTTGGCAGGAAAACTTTAATGCATTACTGTTGATAACTAAGCAAAGCTTGGTCCCCACTTTAACTTTCTTTTCCTTTGTGAAACTGAAGTGATCACTCAGTTTTGTGTCCTGGCAGAGCGGTCATAGGGATATCTCTTTAAGCATGAGCTATGTGCTGTCGGCTTTTATGAACACTAACTCTTCAGTGTGTCCGCCCATCAGGTGCGTACTCTTATGACCTTCAGGATTTCTCCATCTTAGGTGTTGCCGCCTGGTTTCCCTGTTTGACTGACCTGAGGAGGGACCTGCTGTGCACTCTGTAATGAATCTGCTGTTTGGTGTGCTTGTCATATTGCAGGGTGATGGATCTGTGTTGGAGGTGGGGAGAGCTTTGTCATTTTATGTGTAATTCCACACAAGTGCACCAGATACTGCCTCTTCCTCATGCAGTAAACAATAAGCTAATCGATGACTTCCGTATTCATCACCAATAGTGCGCCCCAAAGTTGTCCTGTCAACAGAATTAGTACTATTTGCCGTTTCTTGTTAACTTTAATCATTATCAAGCTCTCAGGAAATGTCTCATAATTGTCATTTAGCACTGACACCTATAAGGAATGGATTCACCCCATCATATGCTTTTCATGTCAAGGACATTTTTGTATATAAAGGGAAAATAGTAGTTTTCTCTTCACTAGCCAGGAAACTATGACTATCTTGATTTGGTTCCTTTATTGGATCTAAAACCAACTTGACACGTTTGTTTTAAAGACAGGATTTCTCTCTCATGGAGGTCTTTACAGAAGCAGCATTTTCATCTTTTCACTCAACTCAGAATATCAAGAGAAAAACAGAAAGAAAACAGAAGTTCTTGGTTCAAGGTTGTTTTTTTGCTTACAGGATGTGTTAGTAGTAGGGAAAAGAGGAACCATTGTCATGTTTTAACTGGAGCTGGACATGGTGGCACTTGCCTATAACCTAGCAATCAGGAGGCCGAAGCAGGAAGATCATAAGTTCAAAGCCAGGCTGAGGCGTACTGTTGAGACCCTAAGCCAAAACATTAAATGTAATTAAACAAGATCCAGATATGCCCTACCGATGCTCTGGGACTAGACGGTAGGTAGGGTAAGCAGGGTACCGGGGTCTAGGATTCCAAGAGGCAGTTAGACATTCAGATGTGGAAGGCAAGTCCATATTTACAGTATCTAACAGGAAGTGTATTTAAATTCTGTACCTTATCTTGTTCCTCTGAACCACACAGTATTTATGTCCAAATACAAGTTAAAATTGATATCCCTATGTGCCAGGGAGGTTTGGGTTGATGTCTAGATTTTCTCATTCTACACTTATGGTCTGAAAATTAACAGATCTTTCAACTTTAATTCCTTTGGTTTATCTGATTTGTTGAGAGGCTCTCTGGTAGCTCAGGCTGGCCTCAAACTCACTAGTAGCTAAGAATGATCTTAATTTCCTGATCTTCCACCTTCACCTCCTCAGTGACAAAACCACAGACATGCATCTCCACATAGGCCTTCTTAGGTTTATTCTTGTTCTTCTGTTTTGTTTTGAGTGTGTGTGTGTGTGTGTGTGTGTGTGTGTGTGTGTGTCGGGGGGAGGGTAACATATTTGCCCTGTGCCAAGGCAAATCCAAGACAAAAGAACAGGTAGCACACACATGTACCCCAAGAGTGGTACTGAGGAAGGACACCCCAGTTGGTTTCAAAGCCAGATACCTCAAATGATGTATGGTCCCATACGCCAGTCAATAGAAATGTCGAGTTCCCATCTTGTCTACTGGTACCTTACCTTTTACCTGAGATGATCATACCTATCTTGTTTTTAACATAACAATCTATGATAATGAGGTAATATGGTAAGAACGATACATATACCCATGCCTAAAGTTATCTAGAAATGCTTGCCAAACTAACTTTTTGATCTTACACATGAAAGATACAATATTATTTGTAAGCAAACTGTTTTATATATTATTCCGATAGTAACTTACTTTTCTATGAAGTTCATGTACATTAAAATTAATTTAAGAGACCACAACCCCCAAATTCTAATAGAAAAAAATAGCAATACTGAAATTCCATACCCATTTTCATTCTTTTCCAGAGAGAAGGTCTTACTATGCACTGCTGGCTGGCCGTTAACTCAGAGACCTGCTTGCCTCTACCCCCAGAATGATGGGTTAAAAGTGTGTGGCTGCCACGCCAGACCAATCTCCTTTTTGTTTTGTTTAGTGACAGAGCTTGACCCGCGAGGCCAGGCTGGCTGGCAGCAAGTCCCAAGCACGCCTCCATCTCTGCAGTGCCGAGATTACAAATGTGCCACCAAACCCAGCTTGTGCCCAAACCCACGTTCTCATGCTTGCATACCAGCATTTTACTAAGTGAGCATCTTTCCAGCCCCAAATTTTATTTTTAAATCAGCCAAATGGATTTTTAAAACCATATAACAGTGATTTTAATTAATTGCAATTAAACTGTACAAAGAGTAAGCATCAATACATGTTTGTTTGTTATGTTTATTTTAGAATTGTATATTATAATATGTTTTATTATTTTATTTCTTTACTGTCCAGCTGTTACACACCTCCCCTCTGGTCTTCCTTTCCACAGTTCCTCATTCCAGTCCTCCTCCCTGTCTCCAAAAGGATGTATCAATAACATTTTATCTAGCATGAAATCTTACCTTTGGAGAAGTAGAGAGATCTCTCCCCGCAGAGACAGTGTTTTCATTTACCCCAGTCTTGGGTGCGAGGGCTGGCAGGGCCTGCAGGGCCTGCGGGGCTTGGGGTGCCGGCGGGGCTGGGGGTGCCGGCGGGGCTGGGGCCCTTCTTTTCACTCTCCGTTCAGTTTCTCCTTCTTGAACTGTATTGACTAAATTATTTGGAGAAGTTGGCTTAGGCTCATAAAAAGGATTTGATCTAAATAAAAGAAAAATTATCATTAAATGTCTCTTAAAACTAATTTATTTCCATATAAAGTAATTAATAAATTCTGAAAACTGCTTTTTCAAATAAACTGAAACCTAGTATTTTGGAATAATGACTTTTGTCTTCTGGTCCATTTCAATCCAGATTTAGAATAAATTTCTCTATCTTAAAAGTACTGAAAAATAAGATAATGTTCAATTTCAATGACTGTTATGCAGACCCTTAGGAAAATGACATTTAAAGATGGAGACTGCATCTGTTCTTGACATTCAAAAATAGCAAATGGAATAGGAATGAAGTTCTTGTTATTGTCTTACGCTTTACTCATTATTATCTTACACTGTACTTGCTACTGTTTTACACTGTTTTCCCTGTACTTGCTACTGTTTTACACTATTTTCCTGTACTTGCTACAATTTTACACTGTTTTCCCTGTACTTGCTACTGTTTTACACTGTTTTCCCTGTACTTGCTACTGTTTTACACTGTTTTCCCTGTGCTTGCTACTGTTTTACACTGTTTTCCCTGTACTTGCTACTGTTTTACACTGTTTTCCCTGTGCTTGCTACTGTTTTACACTGTTTTCCCTGTACTTGCTACTGTTTTACACTGTTTTCCCTGTACTCGCTACTGTTTTACACTGTTTTCCCTGTACTTGCTACTGTTTTACACTGTTTTCCCTGTGCTTGCTACTGTTTTACACTGTTTTCCCTGTACTCGCTACTGTTTTACACTGTTTTCCCTGTACTTGCTACTGTTTTACACTGTTTTCCCTGTGCTTGCTACTGTTTTACACTGTTTTCCCTGTACTTGCTACTGTTTTACACTATTTTCCTGTACTTGCTACAATTTTACACTGTTTTCCCTGTACTTGCTACTGTTTTACACTGTTTTCCCTGTACTTGCTACTGTTTTACACTGTTTTCCCTGTGCTTGCTACTGTTTTACACTGTTTTCCCTGTGCTTGCTACTGTTTTACACTGTTTTCCCTGTGCTTGCTACTGTTTTACACTGTTTTCCCTGTACTTGCTACTGTTTTACACTGTTTTCCCTGTGCTTGCTACTGTTTTACACTGTTTTCCCTGTGCTTGCTACTGTTTTACACTGTTTTCCCTGTACTCGCTACTGTTTTACACTGTTTTCCCTGTACTTGCTACTGTTTTACACTGTTTTCCCTGTGCTTGCTACTGTTTTACACTGTTTTCCCTGTACTCGCTACTGTTTTACACTGTTTCCCGTACTTGTCAGGGTCTTGAGCCGTCTTGTCACTCTTTTACCCTGCACTTGTTCTTGTCTCAGCTGTCACCACTCCACTGTGGCCATGGACTTTTGAGTAGATCTGACTCTTCTCATCCATGGACCTCACCCCCTCCTTCCACAAAGAGGTCCAACAACCGATTCGGTTGAGATTGAGACTCGTGATAAGTTGAAACTGAAGAAGACAGCAGTGCAAGAGAAAGATGCTTTGCTGTCAAAAGAAACGACTGAAAGGCCGAAGCCAGTTGGTCAATCAGAAGGCAAAGCACCATCAGCATCCTCTGCAGATTTCACAAGCACTGCCTTCTTATGTGACTCCTTTTAAGTGTTTAACTTTCGTCACACACACACACACACACACACACACACACACACACACACGGCTTTTGAAACTTCAAATCCCACCACCAGTGATGCACCTCCTCCAACAAACCTACAACTCCTAATCTTTCTCACGCAGTTCCATTGACTATGGACCAAGCCTATGGGGGTCACTGGCACAAGTCACAACTCTGTAGAATACAAAGGGGTGGGGCCAGGTTTAAATGGCTGTGTTGGCCCTCTTAATTCAAAGCATCAGATCTGCTGACAGGAAAGTCAGGTCCTCATCCCCACCTGCCAGTTTGGAGGTCAGGGAAGGGAGAGAAGGCACATGCTGAAGGGAAATGCTAGTGGGATGTGCTGTGATTCAGAGTCAACATGTACCTCAGTTGGGAAAGGCAGTGTAGCCAGAGCGCCATTTTTGTTGTTGTGCAAATGATTCTAATTACTGCAATGCACAAGTTTTAAAAACCGAAAAAAGGAGAAAGTCAGCTGTTAAACCTTGGGTCTGACTGTGTGCATCTCACGCACCTCACCCTTGTTCCTCTTCTAGTCCACTCTCAGTTTTTTGTTTTGTTTTTTTAAATTTTGTCAGGTTTTGATTATAAGAAGCTGTGGGGAGTCTCTTTTCTGGTACTATTTTGTGCTCTATCTGCCGAAGCAGCCCTTTTCCTGGATTTGGGGAATTTCTTTCTGAAGTCCCTGAGGTCCACTGGAACTACTTTTTATGTCTTTGGTGTAATATTATTCTCCTGTGCCCAAAATTCATAAATTTGATCTTTTTGTATGTTCCAAAGAACATTTGGAATAAACATCCAAAGATGTTTTATTGATATATTTTATTAAATTTATCGTTGAATATAGGGGTGCAAAAGAGTTTGTCTATTTTGATATTCTCTGTATCACTGAACAAAAAAGAATTTTTATCTTTGAACTATGCACTTGCTATATCAACTATCTGTCCACAAAACCAGTAAATAAGTAGAAAAATACAAATATGAATTTAAATGAAATTATTTGTTGTTATTATTTATTCTTTGTAATTATAGAAAGATGACCAATGTTGGTTAGCTCCAAGAAGGACTGATTAAAATATACTGAAAATATAAAACAAGGATATAATGAAATTTGTAATCTTGTTCTCTAGAAAATGTTTCACTAGAAAACAATTTAAATTAATTAAAATGCATGAGTAGCTGAATAAACTGAAGGAGGGACTTCCTAGGTAAACAAAACAGACACGATAGCAGAACCGACTGCATATGGATCTTCAAATGGTACTTCAGAAATGTTGTAAGCCTTATTAGCTTTCATCTTGCCACATAAACTGGAACAGCTATCAGGCACACAGGCACCTGAAAACCCTGGGCAGGTCCTTTGTGTGAGGACCCAAGCTAAAGAGTAGGAGGCCACACCTTCTCCAGCGCTGACAGATACACGGGGCGCTCAGGACGGCTTTACACATCAAAGACTCGCTCCGCACTGTTTATGAGTATCTATACAAGTTTAGGTCACAGGATACAGGAAGAACTTCAGGAAGGAAGATGAGTCACAGAAGCCTTTACTTGGTAAATAGTCATAAATTTATTACTGAGGTAAAGATATAAAAACAATAGTTTTGTACCACTGGTATTATACCTACAAACACTTTTGGAAAGAAAAGTTGAGAAATAGCAAGAATTAATTAAATAGCTCCTAAATTATTCTGGGGGTTATACTCTAGTGAAAGTGTAACGTTTATACCTTCAGTTAACATTGCTTTTATTCTCTTTCTTTTCTTTGTTTTTAAAGGCTTTTTATGGACTCCCATTGCTAATACCAGGTGACAGAGCAATTTAGAACACCTTTAAAAGGCCGACTTGGTCAAAAGGAAATACCTAAGGTTCTGACTTTAGTTTTTACAAAGGCAGTTAAAATGTTTAAGTAAACACTACTGTCTCCTTAATTTGTTAATAGGAGACAGCAGGGTGTGTATGCATGTGTTGTGTAATATTCATGTATCTGGGAATGACTGAATGCTTGCACTTAAAGTTTGCATTTACACTCAAGTACTTTAGGTGTGTAGCTATGACTAAGCACCTATACCACCTATGTATGACAAACCTTTTTTTGTTTACACATTAGCTGTTTAAAGAAAACAAGTAGAATAACTTGAGCCAATCTTTGACCTGGGTTTGAAATAAGATGATTTTTATGTTGTAACTCTTAAGTACTTAAGGAAGATACAGCTTTTCTCAAAATGTAGACATAGGATCATAAAGCAAAGGTAAAACTCTGTCTGTGTGTGTGTGTGTGTGTGTGTGAGTGTGTGTGTGTGTGTGTGTGAGAGAGAGAGAGAGAGAGAGAGAGAGCCAGTATGTGTGTGTGTGTGTGTGTGTGTGTGTGTATAAATGTGTGTTGTTCACATATGTACATAGGAAATGGTTTAGAAACAAAGTTCCAGAGCATCATAGAAAATTAGATTCCTTATTCTATTAAGCAAAAGACCTCAAATACTTAAAGGACACATTGTACCTCACACAATAACTGTGGGTGACTTCAACACCCCACTCTCATCAATGGGCAGATCAGGGAAACAAACTAAACAGAGACACAGTGAAACTAACAGAAGTTATGGAACAAATGGATTTAACAGATATCTATAGAACATTTCATCCTAAATCAAAAGAATATTCCTTCTTCTCAGCACCTCATGGTACCTTCTCCAAAATTGACCATATAGTTGCTCACAAATAGACCTCAACAGATCTGAGATGATTGAAATAATCTCATACCTTTTATCAGATCACTATGGATTAAGGCTGGTCTTCAATAGCAACAAAAACAACTGAAAGCCCATATACACATGGAAGCTGAATTCAATGATACCTTGGTCAAGGAGGAAATAAGGAAAGAGTCAAAGACTTTTTAGAATTTAATGAAAATGAAGGCACAATATACCCAAACTTGGGACACAATGAAAGCAGTGCTAAGAGGAAAACTCATAGCTCTGAGTGCCTCCAAAACGAAATTTGAGAGAGCATACACTAGCAGCTTAACAGCACACCTGAAAACTCAAGAACAGAAAGAAGCTAATACACCCAAGAGGAGTAGATGGCAGGAAATCATCAAACTCAGGGCTGAATTCAACCAAGCAGAAACAAAAAGAACTATACAAAGAATAAACAAAACCAGGAGCTGGTTCTTTGAGAAAATCAAGAAGATAGATAAACCCTTAGCCAGACTAAGCAGAGAGCACAGAGACAGTATCCAAAGTAACAAAATTAGAAATGAAAAGGAAGATATAACAACAGAAATTGAGAAAATTAAAAAAAAAATCATCAGAGCCTACTACAAAAGCCTATACTCAATGCAATGTATGAAATGGACAATTTTCTAGAAAGATACCAAATACCAAAGTTAAATCAGGATCAGGTACAGATACACCATCTAAACAGTCCCATAACCCCTAAAGGAATAGAAGGGGTCATAGAAAGTCTTCCAACCAAAAAAAGTACGGGACCAGATGGTTTTAGTGCAGAATTCTATCATATCTTCAAAGAAGACCTAACACCAATACCCTTTAAACTATTCCACAAAATAGAAACAGAAGGAACGCTACCCAGCTCATTCTATGAAGCCACAATTATGCTGATACCAAAACCACAAAAGATCCAACAAAGAAAGAGAACTTCAGACCAATTTCCCTTATAAATATCGATGCAAAAATACTCAATAAAATTCTTGCCAACCAAATCCAAGAACACATCAAAATGATCATTTACCAAGATCAAGTAGGCTTCATCCCAGGGATGCAGGGATGGTTCAATATGTGGAAATCCATCAATGTAATCCACTACATAAACAATCTCAAAGAAAAAAAACCACATGGTCATTTCATTAGATACTGAAAAAGCATTTGACAAAATTCAGCATCCTTTTATGCTAAAAGTCTTGGAAAGATCAAGAATTCAAGGCCCATACCTAAACATAGTAAAAGCAATATACAGCAAACCAGTAGCCAACATCAAAATAAATGGAGAGAAATTTGAAGCAATCCCACTAAAATAAGGGACTAGACAAGGCTGCTCTCTCCATATTTTTTCAATATGGTACTTGAAGTTCTAACTAGAGCAATTAGACAACAAAAGGTCAAAGGTATAAAAATTAGAAAGGAGGAAGTCAAACTATCACTATTTGCAGATGATATGATAGTATACTTAAGTGAGCCCCCCCACCAAAAAAAAAAACTCCACCAGAGAACTCCTACAGCTGATAGACAATTTCAGCAAAGTGGCCAGATATAAAATTAACTCAAACAAATCAGTAGCCTTCCTATACTCTAAGGATAGACAGGCTGAGAAAGAAAT
Organism: Apodemus agrarius; assembly: GCA_964023405.1. Classification (NCBI taxonomy): domain Eukaryota; kingdom Metazoa; phylum Chordata; class Mammalia; order Rodentia; family Muridae; genus Apodemus; species Apodemus agrarius. The sequence continues at coordinate 94,428,916 of OZ030016.1, forward strand.
TAGGGAAATGACACTCTTCACAACAGTCATAAACAATATAAAGTATCTTGGTGTGACTCTAAGCAAACAAGTGAAAGATCTGTATGACAAGAACTTCAAGTCTCTGAAAAAAGAAATTGAAGACATCAGAAGATGAAAAGATCTCCCATGCTCATGAATTGACAGGATTAATATAATAAAAATGGCCATCTTGCTAAAAGCAATCTACAGATTCAATACAATTACTACCAAACTTCCAACTTAATTCTTCATAGAGTTAGAAAGAGCAATTCTCAAATTCATCTGGAATAACAACAAAAAACAAAAAACCAAAAAACCAAACAAACAAAAAAAAAACCAAACAAACCCAGGATAGCTAAAACTATTCTCAACAATAAAAGAACTTCTCAGGGAATCTGTATCCCCGACCTCAAGCAATACTACAGAGCAATAGTGATAAAAACTGCATTGTATTGGTACAGAGACAGGCAGATGGATCAATGGAATAGAATTGAAGACCCAGAAATGAACCCACATACCTATACTTGATATTTGACAAAGGAGCTAAAACCATCCAGTGGAAAAAAGATAGCCTTTTCAACAAATGGTGATGGTTCGACTGGTGATTAGTATTTAGAATACAAATCAATCCATTATTATCTCCATGTACAAAGCTCAAGTCCAAGTGGATCAAGGACCTCCACATAAAACCAGATACACTGAAACTAATAGAAAAGAAAGTGGGGAAGAGTCTCAAGCAAATGCGTACAGGGGGAAATTTCCTGAACAGAATACCAATAGCTTATGCTCTAAGATCAAGAATTGGCCAGGCAGTGGTGGTGCAAGCCTTTAATCCCAGCACTTGGGAGGCAGAGGCAAGTGGATTTCTGAGTTCAAGGCCAGCCTGGTCTATAGAGTCAGTTCCAGGACAGCCAGGGCTATACAGAGAAACCCTGTCTGGGGGTGGGTGGGGTGGGTGGGGAAGAATCGACAAATGGGACCTCATAAAATTGCAAAGCTTCTGTAAGGCAAAGGGTACTGTCAGTAGTACAAAATGGCAACCAACAGATTGGGAAAAGATCTTTACCAATTCTACATCAGACAGAGGGCTAATATCCAATATATACAAAGAACTTAAAAAGTTTGACCCCAAAGAACCAAATAACCTTATTAAAATTGGGTAAAGAGCTAAACAAAGAATTTTCAACTGAGAAATATCGAATGGCTGAGAAAGAAATGTTCAACATCCTTAGTCATCAGGGAAATGCAAATCAAAACAACCCTGAGATTTTACCTCACACTAGTCAGAATGGCTAAGATAAAAAACTCAGGAGACAACAGGTGCTGGGCATATAACCAGAGGATTCTCCTGCATGTAATAAGGTGTGTGCTCCACTATGTTCATAGCAGCCTTATTTATAATAGCCAGAAGCTAGAAAGAACTCAGATGTCCTTCAACAGAGGAATGGATACAGAAAATGTGGTACATTTACATAATGGAATACTACTCAGCTATTAAAAATAATTCATGAAATTCGCAGGCAAATGGATGGAACTAGAAAATATCATCCTGAGTGAGGTAACCCAATCACAGAAGAACACACATGGTATGCAGTCACTGATAAATGGATATTAGCCCAGAAGCTTGGAATACCCAAGATAAAATTCACAGTACAAATGAAGCTCAAGAAGAAGGAAGATCAAAGTATGGATACTGTGGTCATTCTTAGAAGGGGGAACAAAACACCCACAGGAGAAGATATGGAGACAAAGTATGGAGCAGACTGAGGGAAAGTCCATCCAGAGACTGCCCCACCCAGGGATCCATCCCATATACAGCTACAAAACCCAGACACTATTGTGGATGCCCACAAGGGTTTGCTGACAGGAGCCTGATATAGCTGTCACCTGAGAGGCTCTGCCAGTGCATACTGAGGGGGACACTCTCAGTCAACCATTGAATTGAGCACAGGGTCCCCAATGGGAGAACTAGCGAAAGGACCCAAGGAGCTGAAGGAGTTTGCAGCCCCATAGGAGGAACAACAATGTGAACCAACCAGTATTCCCAGAGCTCCCAGGGACTAAACAACCAACCAAAGAGTACACATAGATGCACCCATGACTCTATTCGCATATGCAGCAGAGGATGGCCTTGTTGGACATCAAAGGGAGGAGAGGCCTTTGGTCCTGAGAAGGCTCAATGACCCAGTATAAGGGAATACCAGGACAGGGAAATGGGAGTGGGTGGATTGTTGAGGAGGGGGAGGAGGTATGGGTTAGGGGATTTTCGGGGGTGAGGGGGAGACCAAGAAAGAGGACAACATTTGAAATGTAAATATGTATATGTATATGTACTAAAAAAAATCTAAAAATAAAAAAAGATAAGCTTCCTTTCCAAAGGAGTCCTCTTAATCTCTCCTGCTGTCTAGCTCTGACCGAAATACCACTTAGTTCATTTCTCTCCCTACAGTTTGTACCTCATAGAAGTTTTAAAGAACAGTATTATATAATATATACATTTTGTAGTCTGGCTTCTTTCAATCATCATGATTGTAGTGGCTATTCCTGGTTGTCAACTTGACTATATGTGGAATGAACTACAATCTAGAATTGGAAGGCTCACCTATGATCCTAATCTGGAGGCTCAGAGATAAGTTTCTGACCTGGACTTAGCATGGAGATCTTGAAGCATGTATTCCAGTTCAAGATCATCTGGGATTAAAGGTGTGGAGACATACACCTTTAATCCCAGATTATGGCTATGGATTCTAGTTCAAGATCATCTGGGATTAAAGGCATGGATACACACACCTTTAATCTGGGCTACACCTTCTACTGGAGACATATATAAGGACATTGAAAGAAGGAAGATGGATTCTTCCTTGCCGGCTTGCCTCGTGGGACTGAGCAACTGCAAGATCCGTGGACTTCCATCCACAGCTGTTGCTGACTACTGTTGGGGAGTTGGACTACAGACTGTAAGTCATCGACAAATTCCCTAACTTCATAGAGACTACCCATACGTTCTGTGACTCTAGAGAACCCAGACTAATACAATGATGATATCTAAATTCATCCACACAACAGCATATCAATAATTTCTTACTCCTTATTCCTAGGTAGAAATCTACTATAGACATTATGATCTACACATTTGCCTACTGGTAGACATTTGAGTGCCCCCATTTTTGTTATAAGAATAACTAAAACTATTAAAATGTTCTTGTAAAAGGGTCTTTCTATAAACATTTTCATTCATTTCTTGTAGGTGAACACCCATGAACGGAATGGCTGAGAGGAAAGATAAGTATATGATTAATGATTCTGGAGATTCGTAAAGTGTATTCCAAGATGGCTGATTAAGCCTAAGAACTCTATAAAAATTAGTGACTCCATAGCACTGTGAAGACTTAGTATAAACAGTCTGAAATTTTAGCTACTCAAGTGGGTGTGCATTAGTATTAAAATGTGGCTTTAGTTTGCATATTCTTGAAGACTAGTGAAGGTGAATTTCTTTCCAGTTCCTACTAACTACCTTCTTTAGTGCCAGTGCTCAAATTTTACCAATTTTCCTATTCAGTTTACTGAGCATGTTACAGTATGGTTTGCCTTTTTATTTTTGGAAGGTCTTTCTTTTTTTTTTTTTTTTTCTCAGATTTAATTTTGATAAAATCCAAATTATTTTTTTTCCATTTTCTTTAAAAGAAATCTTTGCCTAGCCTAGGGTCACTAAGATTCTCTTCCAGTTTTCCAATGAAACTTTTAATATTTTAGTCCTTCCTTTTATGTTTATGTTTATGATAAGACAGTATCAAACAGTTATGAGATGTCATGTGGGTGCTGGGAATTGAACTTAGGACCTTCGGAAGAGCAATGAACACTCTTAATCACACTGAGCCATCTTTCCAGCCCAAAGAGATTATTTTCAAATTGACTGTCACTGTTAAGTCTTCCAAAAATCATCTTTAGGAACCCGTGGCTCTATTATTGACCCCTTTCTATTTCTGCAGCTCATCTTTATGGCAATATTACACTGCTTTGGCTAGTGAGTTAAAATCAAATCGCTTGTCCTCAATTTGGTTTTGTCGAAATTCCTATTTTCTACTTCTACGTATCTGCTACAAAAATCTTATTAAATATTACAAACAAGTACACTAATATTTTGACTGAGGCAGTAATTGTGGCAAACTATTTTCAATGTCACCTTGGCAGGATAAATGAAGACAGAGAGAGCTGGCAGAGAGGGGACTGGGGCATGTCTGTGACAGTGTTTCCAGGGAAGGCCAGCAGCAAGGCCCAGCAGATGGGCGCGGATGGTGTGGTTTCTCAGACCCCATAATCACGCAGGTCAATTCTCTAATCAATTAGTTTCTCTTGCCTCTGTCTCCCTCCTCTGCTTCCACTTCCTCCCTTTCTTTCTCGCCATCTCTTGAACTCTAACAGGGAACTGCATCTGTCGATCATGTGGACAAGAGCCTGTCCTGGGCTCCAGTCATGATCTTCTTAGTACTTTGTTCTTAGGGCACAGACATTAATCATCTTTGTCCTAATTTATTATTTTTTGTTTGTTCTATTTTAGATACTGTTATAATTATTATTTTCTTTTTGATGCTGGAGCTCAAACCCATGCCCTTGCATACAAGTTGCTATTGAGTTACATTCTTATCCCCTTTAAATGATATTTTTAAATGTTCCTTTATAAATAAATGTAAATGAATTTGTATATTTATCTTCTATCCTGTAACCAGGTTAAGTTAGTTTTCAATTTTAGGACCTTTGTGCAGACTCCTTGTGATTCATTACACAAATAGTTATGCTATCTGTAAAAAAATATGTTTTATTTTCAAGTCATAGTGTCTGGGAAGCTTACAATGAAAATATCCACGAGGTTTTTCCATCCAGCCTCTACTCTGTACCACCATACATGTTAGGAATAACATGCTATAAAACTAAAAATATATTACTTAAGATCCAAACAATCTCCTTTTGAAGATATTAAAAAATAAGGTCCGGAGTTTATATGTGTGTGTACATATTAACACTTTGTCCATCTTCTATGTTTTTCCTTCCTTTACAGTCATTCAGATTTCTGTTTGATAACTTTCTTCTTGCTGAAGATCTTTAAGAATTTTATCCTTCAGAGCAAATATGATGCCTATAAATCCTTTCAGCCTTGGGAGGGAAGAGAAATTTGTGTTGATAGGCCCCCGGTTTTTAGTTCATTTATTTTTTCAGTATAAAAAAAATTAACTCACTGTCTTCTGGTTTGAACTATTTTTCTTAAGAAGCCTTTCTTCATATTCCTTGTACCTGAGGCTCATTCAGCTTCTAGGACTTGTAGGGAGGTGTGTGTGTGTGTGTGTGTGTGTGTGTGTGCGCGCGCGCACATGTGTATAGGTATGTACATGTGTTTGCACATATATGTGTATACACATAGATGTACATACATCTGTGTTTCCTTGTATTCCTTTCACCCTCTCCTATCACTTTCTAGACTCCCAGTTACATGTTAGGCTACTTGAAGTTATCTAGAAGTTCACTGGTTCTTACTCTTTTCCTCTCCCCTACCTTGCAATCAGAATAATTTCAATGGCTATGTTTTTAAGTTTGCCAGTATTTTTCTTTCTTCAGTAACATTTAATATAGCATTACCTCCACCCACTACATTGTATCTCCTACCCCCACTTTAGACACATTGTATCTCTTACTCCCCTTCACACGCTTTAGACAAATTGTATCTCTCACCACCCCACTTTAGGCAAATTGTATCTCTCACTTTCCTACACACTTTAGACACATTGCATCTCTCACCACCCCACTTTAGGCACATTGTATCTCTTACTTCCCTACACACTTTAGACACATTGTATCTCTCACCACCCCCACTTTGGACATATTGAATCTCTCACCCCCAAAACACACATTAGACACTTTGCATCTCTAATTTCCTTAAGTTCAAATTATATATCCCCCCATCAATCATGTTCATGTGTTCCTTCTCAAACTTCTGAAATATGTCTACATTTATATTTATATACTTGTTAAATAGTTCCATGGTCTATCCCATCTCTATACCCATTGCTAATGACTTGATTTTCTTCTTAACACAGTCAGACTTTCCTGTTTCTTTATTAGCCTGATAAATTTGTTTGTCAGAAAGTATGAAATTTATAGTTTGGGTGCTTAGATATTTTTAGGCTTGAGTAGAATACAGTTTATTTAACTTATTTAAAATTACACTGATTCTTCAGATTCTGCCTTAAGCTTTTGAGGCAGGTCTAGGGAGCTTTTGGTGTCAGCTAACTTGGCCACTAGTGAGGCAACACATGCCTGAGCATTGTACCACATGTCTTATGTTTTGAAAAATCTTTCTCTTTGCTTAGTGGAAAAACATATACTACACTACATCCTGAAAATTTCCCTACAACTGTTCACTGTGCTTCTTTTTCATGGAAAATCTACTCAAATGTATGCTTTAATAATACTCAAGTAAAAAGGCAATCTCCTCTCTGGTGCCCAGTTTGCAGATTTTATCACCTTGGTTTATTAATGTTGTTGTTAACTCTACAAATCCAAACTATGTGTCCCCAGTTGAGGGAGATTATTGGGAGATACTGGGGACTGTGTGAATTTTTTTACCCCTAAAAAGGCTGGAAAAATTTTCTAAATATGAACTTGAAGAACAACTGTGAGGACCACCTTTTTCTTTTTGTTCTCTTGTGGATTATTATCCCTTGCAGTTTGTGTTCAAAAGCACTGTTTCAAATATTTTATTCTATTTTTTAGTTGCTTAAGGCTGGATGATAAATCCAGTCTGTGTTACTGTACTAGGGCTAGAAGTAAAGTTTAGTTGTTGCTCTTTAACTGCACTCAAGGCCATAAGCCATGGAGTTGCACAGGACTGTGATGAGACCATCTCCCCTTTATCTCCACTGAAGACTTGAACAAGATGGCAGCTCTGATTACACGGCATTCACACTGAGCTTGTGCTGGGCTCCTTTTGGAAATGTTGGGATTGTGCTGCTATAAGTGTCTGAACAAGTTTTCTGATTAAATCAGTATCATATATAATTCTATGGTTCCTGCAACAGAACTGAAGTAAATGCCTAAATGAAAAATATCTAAATACCATTTATGATATGAAAACACAATGGGAATTCCAACTACATTCTAGTTTCCCATACTTGGTGTGTCAGGGTAGACAGACATATATACCTTCATGCAGAAAATAAAGGTTAAAAGTAAAAGACTTCTGATGACCAGGAGGACTGTTGTAAGATGTTGTCTTCTGCAAACAGCAGGAGTGTTGGTCCCCCTACCTCTGAACAACACTGTTACCCGCAAAAGAGCATGCCAGGAGACATTACAGCAAGGACGGAGGGAATGGAATGTTCACAAGGTCCATCCCAAGCTGGAGAGCTACAGGCAGGCAATTGCAACAAAGGGGGGAAAGCGGGAGAGTTAGTTCCCTTCTGACATACGCCCCAAGGAGGCTGTCCAAGCCCAAGCGACCAGCCCTAAATTCCTGTAGATCCAGGCAGCACTCAGCAGACCTGGGACCGCTGCTGTGGGTAACTATGAAGGAAAAGGACATGAATTTGAGAAGGGAGTGAAGGAAATGGTAGAAATTACGTAATACACCATATTCATGCATAAACCTCTCAAAAAAAAAAAAAAAGATAAAACAAAGAAACAGGACCTCACTAAAACAGTATCCTCAACGGAAGTTCTAGTAGCAGGGCGAGTTACATGCTAACTTATACATTTTTAACCATCTGCGTATACTCCAGACGCGTTTCCTTAAGCTAATGCGTGGCTGGGCTGTGGCAACAGCTTAGGGAGCAAAGGCACTCACTCATCCAGCTCCTCCTCACTCCTCGAGCTATCAGCATACAGGTACTTGCTCATGTCCACAGGTCGGAGGTGTTTTCTTCGTGTAGACTGCGGTGGAGAATCCTTTATCATTACAAAAGTTTCTGGTTCATCAAATGGGTTCAAATATTGTGGAGTCTGTACACCTTTAAAGGGATTACAGCTGTTATTATAAAAAGATTCTTCTGTTTTTTTAGGTGAAGTTGTTTCAGCGATTGGTTCTATAAAACAACAGCAAAAGACAGGTTAAACTAAAAGCATATGATGTCCTCTAGTTTTAATGTTTTTAACAGTAGGCAGTATTGAATTAATGAATTCTGAGGTACAAAAGCAATAATGAAACATGAATATATTTTTGAAAAGCTAAGAAACCCTTATTAGGCTCAACAAAATGTAAATTGTAGGACTTCTGTCTACTTTGTTAGGGAAAAAACCTCTTGAATGCCGCCTCCCTAGATTGCTCAACTCCTGGCAGCCTCTAGAAGGTTGACTTATCTTAATGTATGCATGCATGTGCATTTTGTATGTGCACATGGGTTTCTGCACTTGAGTTAGATCCTCTAACGCTGAAGTTACACGTGACTGTGAGCCTCCTGAGACGGGTGCTGTGAAATGGATGAGGGCCCTTGTGAGATCAGTACATGCTCTAACCTTGGATCATTCATTAATTAATTTATAAATCACATAATTTAATGAATTTAAACAAAATGGAGAGCAAAAGAGGAAGATCTCTCTTCAGCCCTCATCAAGTGCCTCACACAGCATGAGAGCATGCAAACTTTACAAGCTTTAAACTACTTGGGAGTGCAGAATCACTGTTTTTTAAAAGAATATAAAAATGGATATTTTGAAATGACACTTGGTAGTTTTACCAGGATGCATCACATAGGTATCAAAGCACTTATTCTGGACTGCATGCAACATATGCTCAGGCGTCACTAATGCGCAGGGCAGGAAGGGACTGAAGCGGCCTTGTGCACTCTATCATTGAGCTATATTATATCCTCTTCTAACCTCAACTTCTTAGAGACAACAAACTTGAACCTAAATAACAAGAAGAGCCTAAGGAGAGTCAAGCTGAAGTGCTGTACTGAAATCATGTGGATGGGTCTGGGGACTTAGCTGAGTGGGAGAGAGCCTGCCTAGCAAGCATAAAGTCCCGGGTTCAGTTCTCAGTTCTGAAGAGAAAGCACAAGAGGAAAAATTAGATCATGATGAAAGTTCACAAATGTGCTATAATAAATTCACTTTTAAAACACTGAAATTTTAATTTGAAAATGAATTTGAACATAGTTTTGGTGAGAAAAATAGGGATTTTCTAAAGTGGAGTAAGACAAAAATCATAGTTTATTAAAAATAATTTAAGTTATATAGACAATTCTAATAATTATTTTAGTAGGAAACAGAAATTCATTATTGAAGTTCTGAAAAGCAACTTGAGGCTCAGAGGTTTGAGTCCAGACCCCCAGCATGCTTATGCCGAGTCTAGATCCCCACACCTACACGGCGTCTCAGCACGTAACTGCTGGGGTGTGCGGGCCGAGGGGATGCAGACGGGCAGTTCTCAGGGACTGTCACTCTAGCCTAAACCGTAAGCTCCAGGTTGCAGAATCTGTTTCAAAGCAAATCAAATAAACAAAAATGAAAAGAGGATGGCAAGCAACAGAGGAAGGTATAATGGCTGACCTCTGCCCCATAGCTACTACAACTATTACAACCACAGCATAGAGGCAACTTATTATTATTATTATTATTATTATTATTATTTTGTTTTGTTTTTTGGATTTGGTTTTTTCGAGACAGGGTTTCTCTATATAGCCCTGGCTGTCCTGGAACTCACTCTGTAGACCAGGCTAGTCTCGAACTCAGAAATCCTCCTGCCTCTGCTTCCCAGAGTGCTGGGATTACAAGTGTGCGCCACCACCGCCTGGCCTAATATTATTTTTAAAAAATGTCAAGACATATAACATGACCTTCTGCCTCTCAACCCTGACATTACAGACCTATACCCTGACATCTAGTTTTTTTTTATGCAAGTGCTGGGATCTTTACCTGCTAAGCCATTGCCCCCAGTCCTTACTCCTTTAAAATATTATTTTTATTTATGTATTTGATTATTTTCCCTGCATGCCTATATGTCTGATACCCTTGGGGTCAGAAAAGACCATGGATTGTACCTCCAGGCAGTCACAGGCCGCCGTGCGGCACTGGACGCTGAAGCCAAGGCCTCGCAGCAGCAGCAGGGGCCGGACTCTTCAGCCATCGCTCTAGAACATTTAGATTTTTGAAATGGGAAGGTTTTAAACTGGCCACGCTGGTCTCAGTCTTTGGGCTGGGGACCTTGTTTCTACATCCCACACAGTTGGCACTGCGGCCACTATCTATGAAGCTCCATGCCCAGCTTGAAAGTTTTATAATTACAGTCAAGCAACTTAGATCTCAGAAATTAGCCAAGAAATCTTATTTTGTCTTTGCACCAAATAAAACAAATAAAAAAATCCCTGAGGTAAGATTTGTATATACCATCGTGATGTAATTATAATTATAAAGGAATTCACAAAATCATAATAAATACTGAAATGAATTGGAAAAGGTTCAATAATGGTATATCTTTTGTAACATCATAGTACCGAGACACTATTAAAACTTTCTTTCCTCTACAGCCAAAGAGAACATGCAGGACTTCCCCTCAACTCTCTCCACAAGGTCCAGAGCACGCATGCTTAAGCAATGGGAAACTGGTCAACAGAAATAAACCTTTACTTCTACTTTCAAGATTATAATTATAGAAAGTGATCTAAGCAAATTTGTTAGTCATAAAACCTAAAGCCATCAAGCAGGAATGCCACACAAGCTCCATGTGTGTATGCTTCTGAGAGAAAGAGAATGAGGTTGGGTGGGAGGGGGTCGGATGATCTGGGAGGAGGCGGAGGAGGGGAAATGTATGGTCAAAAGGTATCCAAAATTCTCAAGGAAGTAAATGTTCTTCTTTTGTTTTTCCATAAAGTGAGCAAACTACAGTGTACGGAACAGCCAGCCGAGAGTGCATTTCACATACACAGTAGCAAACACAGTGCCTTCTAATTGGGTCAATGAAGCATTGACTATTTCCTTTTAAAAAGAGGTGAATGAATGAGAATTAAAACTTTAAAAAAATCTAAACAACTACAATATGTTTTTCTTCCTCAAACACCTTTGTTTATTGAGGATACAACTTTTGATTTGGTAGAAAATTATTCCTGGGAAATTACTTATTCCAAAATTTCTACTGGCCCAGAGTAAAGAGAATAGCTGCTACTTATTTTATTAACTTTATATACATGGCTAAAAGAATCTGAATAAGATTGGCCTATTATTTCCAAACAGAAATGATCAATCTTATGTGACATCACAGAATACATTATTTGACTACCCTTTCCACAGTGCTTTCATATATATTTAGCAAAGTTACATATTTAATTTTGAAATGAAAAGCCCAAATGCTGGTATCTTAAAATATTTTTATAATATTTTCAAACACACAGACTCAGAGATATGCAATACATAATTAAAAGCAACATGCGTGGTCAAAAAGAGCTGTGCCCATTCACCTCAATTTCAGACCACTGGACCGGACCTGAGCCGTCTGATCTACATAAAGTGGCTACCTCTGAGATGGACTATAAAGTTAATGTAACTTTACTCAAATTTTAAATATGCTCATAATATAGAGCTTACAAAATTAAAAGTCAGTAAGTTACACTAACTAATTTGGTGAAGCAGGAGAGAAACGAAGAGAAAGGACACCGCTGAGGGAGCGGTCCCGAAGCCCAGACTGTTCGCATCCTCCTCAGTCGCAAGATCACTTAAAGCTCATGAGGATTTCATGAGAGCAGTCAAAGATGTAAACGGTAGTTAAATGCTCTTGTGTTCACTCTCTGAGAAGCAGTTTAATTAAGCAGTGCTCTCACTTCTTCAATGGCCCTTATTCAAGCATTAAGAGTTTAAAATGACTTGGTAAGAAAAGTGATTTACAGGGAAAACTTTTGGGTTTATTTCTTACAAAATGCAATTGTGCATGTGCGTGTACTTGTGTGCCTGTACACATGTACATATATGATGGCAGGGGTTCTTCCTTCTCTGTTCCATGCTCTCACATACACACAACTCACTCTCACTCCTGATTGTGGTTCTCAGCCAGAAACTAGGTGGAGGCTGGACATCAGAGGAAAACGGCTAAGCGAAGAGAGAAACCACCTTGATTTCATCAGTATCTGTATGGCCCTCAGTGTGGCTTCCTTCAGATGGTCTGTCTATCAGTGAGGCTTAGTACAACCACTAGGTAAAATACTGTTATCTCAAGACCCTTATTATATTTTTGATCAAATGGATGGAGAGAATTAATAAACGACCAAATGCAAGCAGTATTAAACGCAGTAATATTATAAACAACCACCACCTTGAGAAAAAACATGTCTGCCCTTACAGCTTGAGAGAGCTGACTATCCAGAACTTCTGTGGGTGTCAGTGTTCACTATCACTTGCTAAAAAAGAAACTTTCTTGCTAAGGGCTTAGCAATGCTCTGCTCCATGGGTATTAACAGTGTCACGAGGAGTTACTTCTGTGCATAGTAAGTGTGTAGACAAGCATGTTACCTTCTGAGTCAGGATCTCCAAATGGATTTAATTCTGTTACATCAGGTTCATCAAATGGATTTGTATTCACAGTGGCCAAGTCCTTTTGTGCTTCATCCAAGAAGTTAAGTGTGTTTATAAGTTCTGAAAATAAGTGCATGTTTAAAGTTCATCACAGTTATAATGAATCATGAGTTTTGGTAATTCATGAAATATTTCAAAATATTAAAATTCACATTAATAATACCTGCAAATAATAAGACAGTATTTTATGAGTGGCAGAATGCCATTTGAGTATTTTGTAGTGCACCAACATTTGAAAATAAACCAAAAGAAACATGTTTAACATGGGAATTACATCAGATAATGACTTATATAGTAAAGGAACTTTCTATGTCAACTAAATTTCAACTAAATTTGATTTTTTTTCAGTGCTGAAAAGACTTGGAAACTCTTTTAAACAAGTCAGACACATAAGCTCTCGAAGGTGCAGGTACAACAGTACAGCGCAATAAAACAGTATCATGCCAGGAGATTAACACTTGGGATAATTCAGAATAACTCACATCAAACAATCTGCTAACAAGCCTGGTAACGATAAGGTCTGTTATCTTGTTGCTAGATGGTGCACTACAAATTACCAAAGAAAACATTCAAGAAATTACACAAGGACAAAACTGACAGCTAAGCAGACAGAAGTCAGAATGTAGCAAGTCACAGTTAACACAGGCAATCAGAGGCAGAGGAGGAAAGCTTGAGACCTTCAGAGGAACTGGCTGATTTAGCTGAGGGCATATTTGCTTGCTTTATGCAGTCGTCTTGATCTTCATCTAAGCTGCTCAGAGCATTCAACTGGTTTACAATTTCTGTAAACAGAAGCCAGTCAAGACAAATGTACGGTCAGGTCACTTAACTAAAGAGCTGTAGAAGCATGCTGTTATCAAAAACAGACAGGAGACAATTGATTAATAAAGAAATACATTCAGAAATGTTACTTTGATGAACTAACAAAGGTAAATAACTAGGCATTACTGCAATCATTTTACTGTTTTTTTAAGTAGTGGCATTTTTTATTAGTAGTATAATCACTATGTTAATAAACATAAAACAGTAACAATAAATAACATAGGAGGTTTATAATGGACTTCAGCAACTCTTGAAAATAGAACAATAAACATCTATGGAGAGTCAGTCACTATTTGTCTTGCAAAATTCTTAATGTAAACCAAAGACTTTAACACTATATTTATCTGAATAAAATACAAAGTAATTTTTCATGTTCTACTATGTTAAAAATCATCAAGGAAGACTAGGAGAAACAATAGCTACTATTGTTTCCTCCTAAAGCATTCTACTTACCCATAAAAGACTGAAGAAAAAGATAAAGGAGAAAACCACACAACTAATTTCATATATGAAAACTCTTTTTATACATGAATTATAAGCAAAATGAAAAGGCCTTACAAGGGCCAACTGTCCTCAGCACAGCCAAAGCTAAGCCTGGGAAAATGTTATATACAAAGATAAACCAAACAGATCCAGACCATTTCGTGGGAAATAATGAAAACAGAAATATACGGCAATTTAAATTTATTATCAGTACAACTGTTCCTTAGCCCTATAAATCTAAGTATGCAATAAATTTTATTTGAACCAAATCAAACAATCCATGTTTGTGATAGGATTGAATTCATGTACTTAATTTTTTGAACAAACATTTGTCAGTCTGTGCCACGGCTTCTGCTTGGGACACAATGAAAAGAAACAGACATCGTATTGTCCCCAGAGAATTTAAATTCTACAAAGACACTAATAAATATTGAAACAGTAAAAGACTACCAGAATGTTAGTACAGAAATGTTTTGTTCAAATTTATTAGAACAAAATTCATATCAAAAAAATCAATAAACTGTGCTAGAGAAATGGCTCAGTGTTTAAAAGCACTGGCTTGCTCTTGCAGAGGTCTTGAGTTCAATTCTCAGCAACCACATGGTGGCTCACAACCGTCTGTAATGGGTGGGATTCAATGCCCTCTTCTGGTGTGTCTCAAGACAGCTATAGTGTACTCACATACATGAAAATAAAGAAATAATTAAAAAGTTACAATTTAAAAAACCCAATAAGCTTATCAATTTCCTAAATCCAAATGAGAAAATAGATTTTGTATGAGTAAAACTGCCTTTGATAGTAAAAGTCAACCATCTGAAACAGGGAATAAAGACAGATAAACCCAACTGAACTATGCAGCCATACTGAACATCAGTGAAAGGTCAAACTTGTGTCTGACTGAAAATGTTTTACTCTATCATGATCATACATAAAAACAAACCTTCTCTTCTGGGGAGCAGGGTAGATGAGCATGCCACGGCATGCCTGCTGGGGACAGGGGACAACTTGCCTCTCCTCTTCTACCATCCGGATCCCTGGAACTAAACTCAGGTGCTGCGCTTCGCAGCAACCACCCATTCGCACTGAGCCATCTCTCCAGCCCGTACTGTGCTCAAAAACATCAAGGAAAACATTCTGAACACTATCTTACTTTTAATTATGTGTATATCCGTGTATTGCAGAGATCAGCTACAAAAGGCACAAAGTCCAGAAGAGAGCATCAGATCCTGAATCTGGAGTTATGTGGTTGGGAGCTTACAGATAGGGGGGCTGGGAATAGACCCTGGATGCACCTGGGAAAGGAGCCTGTGTTCTAAAGCACTGAGCCCTCTTTTCAGCCCACTAGGATACTGGCTTTAAATCTTGCTCTAGAACTCAGGTTACAGCAAATTCAGAAGGAAAATTCATCCTTCCCTGCCTACTAATCACTGCAACTTAGTAATTTTTGTAAGATCATAATGAGTTGGAAGAGTAGCAATGATGTCAAAGTGTTACTGTTCATTACTGACTTTATTACTAGTTGTGTAAATTTTAAAATTTTGCCAATGATTCATTTTTAACTTTGAAAAAATGAGCAATAAAATAACAAATAATGCTAGCAGCTAAGATATATTAAGCTGCAAGAAAGGCTTTACATATATTATCAGTCAATCCTCACAAACAGCCTGTGGTGCTTTTGTTAATATGTGTAGTTCCATCTAATATATTAGTATTGTTTATTTGCCTACATTTCCAAGTTTGTAATTGCTTGGTTGAAAGATTTTAAATAATACTAAAAGACATAGTTTTCTTTATATAGCTAGGGCATTTAAACTGTTATATGTTTACAAATTTAATCTCAAAGTGTATTAATCTACCACAAATTAAGTATCTCATATAACTGTAAGAAAATATGAAATCAAGAGGCTCAGTTGTCAATTTCAAATATGAATATTGTTCCATAGAGTTTTAGGTATAGTACAGAGTATATTCAAATATTATCAAAACGAGTCTATGAAACTGTATTATCTATACCACGATTTTCTGAATGTTTCTTCATTAACAAGCCACAGCATCTTTTTCCTATTCTTTTCATTAAGGACAAATCATCCTGTCCGTCCCGGCCTCGTGGATCGACCTGAAGCTTACATTAATGCTTGCTTTACTCCTAAAACTTTTGCTTCCAGAATTGTTTCTCATACTAATGGAATGCAAAGATGATCCTGATCATCTAGCCAACATTCCTTATTTGTGACACAAATAAATGTTAATCCAAAATTTTTACATCTTCAAAGAAGTAGTGCTTCTTTATGAAATGCCTATGTGTCTGAGCTTGTGCGCTCACGGCTTCGTGTGTTCGGGACAGGCAGGCCAGCTAGGTAGAACCGTGCTGCACGTGTGCTGAATGCTATTAAAAAGCCCACACTCAACACCCAGCGAAACAGAAGAGGCAGTCAGTCTCAGGTCAGACAGCTTCCTGGTGTTTTACTCACATGTGAGCTAACGAAAGACCAAACAATATTAATCTATAAAACAAAGGAGGAAATGAAGGACATTCTATGAGCGTAGAAGGAAGCAAAGGGAACTTGACATATTTGCCGAATCAGAGGCGTTCGGGGCTTATCCTGGGGGCAGAGAGCGCAGAGTGGAGGCTGGCAATGGTCAACCGTGAGTGTGACTACGACCCAGCTGGAGAGTGTGCACTCTACTCCCAGAGCTTCGGCAGCCACTGCAAGATGCACACGTAACTGCCTAGAGTGGCCCTGGCACTGTGACCAGAGCTATTTATCTGGGAACAATTTGTGAAACTTCCTATGAAAATACTTCAGATGGTAGTTGGAACCTGAAATACCTAATTTTGTTACAGTTATCCTTCCGAAAGTATACTTTTGTTTCTTCCAAATCACCTATTATTAATTTTTCTTTTTTATATCTAGAAAAAGTTAATGGAATTTTTAACGGAAGATGTTCCCAGGAAACATATCACTGTGGTCCAATATTTTTATGCTATACTTTATTACCCATTGAAAGCTTTATTTCACTGGAAATGTACTCACTTAGAAAATATTAACGATGCTATGTAACAGTGCAGGAAAAAAATTCCACCCTACACTGCGGCTCAAATTGAGCAATAAACTCGCAGAGCAAAGCACTTGCAGTGTACAAACTGGTTTTGACTTGCTTCACACTGGTGCAACTAAGGGAAATGAAATTAGGGGCAGGCAATCGAAGCAAAGGGTCAAGTAATTTGTGACTTCTCTTTACTGTTAGAAGTTAAAAGAAGATAGAAATTGACCAACAGATTATCACATTGAAAAGGGGGAACGCGGAGGCAACATGAGAGTGGACGGCTGTTCCTTTTAAGAAACCCTGTTGGGTGAGTTAAAGGGAAAAGATAAACTGCCTAGAGCTAGCGCATAGCTAGGCATCTCGCATCACCCACATTCTTCTCTTGAGTATAACTAGATTTAGTAGCAATATATCTTATTTTAAGATAGTCCAAAATAGTAACACTTCAACTTCCTGGCAAAGATCAAGGTCAAAAAGATGTCACTTTCCTCAAAGGCTTCAGCCTGTAAATATTTGATTTATGGATACATCTAACAGGTTTAGTAATGCTATTTTCAAACAGCAGCAAATTGTAATAGGAAAGGAAGGCAGAGGCTGCTTCGAGCAGGCAAGCAGCTATTGAATGTTCATTCTCCTTAATTTTTCACATTTGAACAGCACATCTTCAAAACACAGCCATTCCTGATTGTGTGTATATTGTGTGTGTGTGTGTGTATGGTGTATGTGTGTGCATGTGCCCACCCACAGAAGACTGTGCTAGATACCTTGGGGCTAGAGTCATAGGCTGCCCTACTTAAGTGCTAGGACCTGACCTGGAGTCCTCAGGAATGTCAAGTAACTGCTCTCAGCTGCCACAGGGTGTCTGCAGCCCCAGTTCACTGTGATTCGTCACCCATCCCTCACGCTCAACGCATCGTGAGCTGCACCCATCCCCTCTCCACACACACCCCTTTCACCCTCCTCAGAGACCCTGCTCTGAGGCTGCACATGTCTGTGTGTATCTGTAGGTCTCACTATGAGTAGCCCAGGTTTACCTTGAATTTGCAGTAATCTTCCTGCCCCAGCCTCCTGGGTGTTGAGAATGTATCTGTGCTCCACCATGCCTGGCTCTCATCAAATTCTTGAAACTTAATTCTCACTGACATAGTTATTTACATCATCAAATAAAGACAATTAACCCAGTGTTTGACTTGAAGCTTCACTCCTATCGACTGGCATACTGTTGAAAGTTATCCGTGCTACCAGAGGAAAAGAGTCATGTCAATGAATACAAAACCTGTGACCTGTAACAGTAACATGCCTGCAGGATAAACACAAGAGGTAATAATGGCTCAAATAACATAAGAAAAACCAACCACTTAACTTTTACTGGACTTAAGGCCTGCTCCATGAATGGAACCTACATTTGAAACTGTTAATGAGGCTTGAGACTGCATAGGTAATGAGCTATAATGCAAGATCTATTATTCTACTAAATGAGCACAGGAATAAAATGGCTCCTAATAACATATTGCTATATGTGTGGGTCAGTGCAGTCCTCCACCCTATCGGAGAAGCTCCTTCCTGCAGTAGGGGATAGGTAACTGAGAGACCCAACAGGACAGTGCAGAGTGGGGACTTTGGCACACCGTACCCTAACTGTGTCTTTATTACACTCTGGCCTCAAGACTCAGCACACTATGTAAGACATGACACAGATAATGAAATGCCAGGGCTGATGCACATATGAACTCACAGAGCCTATGACAATAAACACAAAACCTGTACAAGTTCAAGCCAGAGATATCCCAGGACAGAAAAGGGGAAATGGAAACAGAGTCTGATCTCTAACCAAGAATCTCCTGGCAACTGAGAGCTGCCAGGAGAAGGAAACGCCGTTTTCTTCAAGAAGTAATGCTGAGTATACCACCCACACACTCCAGGCGACTCCTCCGTGGGAGTGGAGGAAGGAACTGCTACGGTTTGAGGGAGGATAAAATATTATCAAATATTTTGTATGGAAATTTAAAAAATAACCCTATTCTGTGAATGAGACCTATATTAAATACATTTTGTAGGTACTGTTATTTCACTTTTCTGTTTTTTACAGACAGTCTCATGCAGCACAGACTGTCCTTAAACTTGCCTGAGAAGGATCCTGAGCTCTGGACCCTCCTGCCTTGCCCTGCCCAGCGCTGGGACTGGGGAGGAAGCTGCAGCCCGAGCTCACGACTGCCTCCAATCTGTGAGTCCTCACTCCGTTCTTTTAACAATCCCTCTAGTTTTTATTTTAATAAAAATCCAATTCATGAACTTTTTATTTCATGTCTATTAGAGATGGTCCTTGAGTCCCAATGAGTTTAAATTCCCATAAAGTCATTGTATATGCAAAATGTACATTACAAACATAACTTACTAAATGTCACACCCTAGCAACACAGTACGCACTTAGCAACAGAGTAAAGCATTGGCTTTCTTGCAATGACACGGCTTTCTAGGAGGTGCAATTCTCAATAGTTAATCCTGCATATCTATTTATCTAACCTGTGGTAACACTATACTATCTTGATTGTTAAATCTCTACAGTAAATCTTAAAGTTAGTACTGTTCTGATTGCTATTAATCTGTTTTAATTTCCCCCATTTGTGTGTTCTTGGGTTTTCTTGTATGTTTTAAAAATCAACTTTTAAATTTCTGTGCTTGTTTGAAATCTGCTAGGATTAAATTAACCTGATTATAACTCATTTACAGGTTAATTTAGGGAGAAGTAACAATTTTGAGTTTTCAGTCTATAAATGTAGAACTGTTTATTAAATATTTTTCTGTTACCTTCAATACTGTAATACACTGTTGAATAGGGTTTTTCCACATCTTTCAGTGATTTATTTCTATGTAATCCATGGAATTGGGGGGGGGGACAATGTTAGAGATAGGGTTTCTCTGTGTAGCCCTGGCTGTCCTGGAACTCACTCTGTAGACCAGGCTGGCCTCGAACTCACAGAGACCCACTTGCCTTGCCCCCCAAGTGCTGGGATTAAGGCCTAATCCATGATTTTTTTTTCTTTTAAACTTCTGTTTTAAATGGAGTTCCTATGTTAGTTTCCATATGTTCACTGTTTATATGTAAACCTACATAACTGTTTCTATACCAACCTTGTATCTTACATAATATATAGGTATTCTACTATAAGATTACACACAAGTTGTGAGTGTATGCATGCATGCCTCAGTTCCAGTCACGGGGTCAGGGTTCCCTAAATCAAAGCGAAGGAATAGTAACACTTGGCTGAGAAACTTGGTACTCAATTTTGTCAAGTCCTCCTTTCTGTATCTGCTCAGATGAATATATGATTGTCTTCTTTATTTTGTAAACATGGTGACACTAACTTTGAATTACTAGAATATGCTCCTATAGAAACCACAGTGGAACTTAGAATGGTACCTCTGAGCTCTTCCCCCAAAGCTCAGGCTTCAGGCTTCTAAGCTCGCTCTCCCTTCCATCCAGTCCCGTCAAATAGGCTCTCAGCACTAATGGGACCCTGTCTGCATGCTGGGCGTGGGGAATAGACGCTCAGGTGTCACTAGACAAGTAGGGTAGAGCTGGGGACTGGGTGTGACACAGGCTTGAATGGGTTTGTAGCTGATCCTCTGCTGCTTTTACTGTTCTCCAAGGGAGCAGGTCCAAACTGCAGACAATGTGGAGATATTTCTGCTTTCTCTCCTCTTGGGAATCCCAACTCCTTTTGATTTATTTTTAAAAATAAACTGGTGTATTTCTTTTCAGTTTGGGGGGGGTTGAACCTGGGGCCTCACACTTGCTACGCTAACACTCTACCACTTTTTGATGTCCCAGCCCTTTCAACTTCTAAGTAGTTTTGCCTTATAAATTTTCTGGCTCAAGGAGTCAGAATTGCCCTATTTCTCCATCTCTAGTCTTACCTCCTATCTAGTCAGGACATGTAACAGGTTTGGGGCTCTAAAAATCCTTACCTTTAAATACGTTTTCAATACATCTATTTGATTTTTTTCATGTTACTGGTTGCCCAGAAATGAATTTGTATCTGAACATCCTGGGTAGTTGGTGGTAGGCACTCAGGTAAAAATAAGCAAATTAATGAATATATTCTCTAACCAAAGTTTCATGTTAATTCTAAGGAACAGGTGAGAGACCTCCTTATCCTTGTGCAGGGCCCTGGGAAGTAGGACATTTAATCTCATATGCCTGAGTCATGCCATTATCACGTCTAGAGTTTCAATCTCTAAGTGGGATCTCTCTGCTACCATCTGGACTGTCAAGAGTCTTTTCCCCTGAAGGTAGCCAATATGTCATTCTCTCTTCCTTCTCCCAAATTAACTTTATCAACTACGGATTTGCAAACCCCAGCAACATTGCTTATGGTAAAAATGAATCCTGCTTCATCTACTGCATGTGGATGGTAGAACTGCACATGGTGGAAGACGACAGTACAGCTTTGTGCTTCTCTGGATGTGGAAAACTGGGCATTCACTTTAAGTGGACTTGGTAAGGAATATTTATCAAACTACTGAAAAAGATACCTGTTCTTGTGTAACAAAGGGAATTTTAGGCAAAACCAAACCAAACCACCAACCTGCTGTGCATCTTGTCTTTGTGCCCAAAGTGTCAGTGGTTAGTAGAAGGCTAAGAATAGAAAGAAGTGACTTACTGTTTCTTATATCTTTTAAAGAAAATTCTAAGTTGGGTTTATTTAGGCCACATGAATCTGATTGTCTAAACAGACTACATGATGATCTTTTCAACAGGGATATCAGGGGGCTTTATAATTTTTGAGTTTCCCTCAATACTGTTCTATATAAAGTGTTTTGGCTGGCCTTGGTTTTGCTGAGGTTTACTAAGCAGGATCTTGTCTCTTACCCAGGCACATTTTCCCCTTCCTGTTTTGTGTATATTTATAGATTTAACATGGAGACTAGGGGGTGAGGATCAGGCTTTCCGAACATGTGGGAGAACTGGAATTTAATCCTCGACACCATAAAAAGCAATCAATCAAACAAACAACAACAAAAAACAAGTAGACCGACAGAAACAAAATGAGACAGATAAAAAAAGAAAAGATATTTAACATGAATTCCAAAGGTGAGCATATTGCCAAATATTGCTCCAAGCACAGTGCAGTTGTACAGATGCAGACGCCGATTATCTCAAATATGTATATACTTGACTAAACTTTTCATTAAAAAGTGTTGTCCCTGCCCCGCCCCAGGGTCTGTTACTTATGCTACATTTCAGGAATTTTTCGATTGTAATTAAAAATTCTCCAGTCCCTCCACTGACACTGGACTGTCACCTATAGTTTCAATAAAGGTTCTTGAGAGCTAGTCCCAAAATCTTTCCAGCTAGCAGGGAACTTATCTCAAACAGAATAGAGTAAAGACTTTCTGATCAGTCCAAACATAGATGCCATGGATTTATCTTCTTGCAAAGAGTTTATGTAATTGTAGAAGATAAATTTTGTCAGTTACTACTGATGCAAAGGCCACTGTCTGTAAGTAATTACCAACTAAATAGCTATTCTTTACATGTCAATTTAAGATAAACATAAAATAACTGTTAGCAGTCTACTCCTTCAAAGAAGGTTATGCATTATATATGCTATGAATAGCTCATGACTGAACCCACTGTCTTACATAATTAATATATGCTAATTGAAAACATCTACAAAAAAGGTGCTTCTTAGAAGATGAAGTTGGAAAGAGTCTTTCCATGGAATAAGCTGGGAAAGATGAAAATATCTAGGAAAAGCAGCAGGCATCCTCAGATCTGGGATCTGAGCTATAACCAAGGCAGAACAGCACAAGGCAAGCCGGGGAAAGCCCTTTGGTATTGACAACCCAGCGGACAGAACAGGAACAAGACAGCATTTCACAAGAATTTCTGCTGTGGCCTCAGCTCCATAACCAAAGACCCTAGTTAACTAAAACCAAAAGACGAGACTGTACACTGAAACCAGACAGACAAAACACTGTGAGACTGGAAAAGAAATCTTACTCAGATCTGAACAGAACTCAGAAAACCTCAGAGGAACCGACTTTCATAGACAGTGTTCTGTGCTCTGTGATTCTACAGCACTGAGAGCTATGCAAGATGGCAGGACTTAATACACATCTTTCAATAACAACTATTAATGGTCTTAATCTCTAATGAAAAGACACAGTCCAGCAGACTAGATTTTAAAAATAGAATTCAAGAAACATACCTTGCCTTCAAAGCAATATACTAGAAAGATGGGAAAAGGTACTCTAGCTACTGGAAATATGAAACACTAGCACAGCAGGAGAATTGCTCTTGCCATTTGTCCTCTGATATGCAAGTGTATACATGCACGCGCATGCACGCACACACACACACACACACTCACACACATAAAAATGAATGTAATAAGAGTAATAATAATAAGAATATGGCAGAAGTGAATGAACAGAAATATAAAAAAATAATACAATTGATAAAGGAAAAATTGGCTCAGGAAGATATGTCAAAATTAGAAGAAAACATAATGAAAAAAAAAAAGAAAATTACAGACCAATTTCCTTAATGGAAAGAGACACAAATTTCTCAAAAATATTTTAAAACTAAATTCAAGAACATGTCAAAAAGACCATTGTTATAAAGGTAGTTTCATTGCAGAGACTCAGGGATGTTTCAACATATACAAACCAACAAATATAACATATTATATAAACACACTCAAGGACATAAACCACATGATAATTTCAATAGTTGCAGAAAAGGCCTTTGGCAAGTTCAACATTCTCTCAGGATAAAAACTGAAAAATCTAGGAGTAGAAGAAACACATCTCAATATATTAAGGGATACATGCGACATGTCAAGCTCAAGAGTCAACATCATTCTAAAAGAAGAAAAGCTAGCATTTTCACTAAAATCAGGACCAAGACAAGGGTATATTTATACTCTGTCCACTCCTATTGAAGATAGTGTTTGAAGTCCTAGTCAGTGCATTTGACAAGAGAAAGAAAGAAAAGGAATACAAATAGGAAAGGAAGAAGTATTATTATTTGCAGATGATGTGAGTCTATACATAATAATCCTACAGAGTACACCAGAAAACTTCTGCAAAGTGCTAAGATACAAAATTAGCATTAAATGAAATTTAAAAAATTATTTATTTTGTATATATGGGTGTTTTGTTTACATGTAGTGTGCCATGTGTGTGCCTGATGCCAATGGAGGCCAAGGGAAGGAGTTGAATCTCCTGGGACAGTAGTTACAGGTGGTTGTGAGACACAGTGTAGGTGCTAAGTCCTCTGTAAGAGTCAGTGCTCTTAACTGTTAATCTATCTCTCCAGCACCCTAAGATACAAAAATCAGTAGCCTTCCTATATACTAGTAATAAAATTATTAAAAAAGAATACAGAGAAACAGTCCTATTCACAACTTCACCTAACCCCCAAAATAGCCTTTGGAATGAACCTAACCAAGAAAGTGAAACATACCCTACAATGTAAAATTTAAAACCCTGAAGAGGAAAATTGAGAAGACACTAGAACATGGAATGATCTCTATGTGCATGCACTGAAAAATTAATATTGTAAAATGAGTGTTTTGTTCCCATGAAAAGCAATCTAATGGCTCAATGCAATCCTCGCCACCATTCTACACCCTCTCCTCACAGAGAGCCTGAAATCCCCAGGAAGACCAGGGGGATGGTCCGAGGCAGGGAGGGGACCTGTTGGCACTCACTGCAGCCCACAGCGGTGAGGAGGAAACCAACTTCTACAACTTCTCCCCAGACTTCACATGCATGCTGTGGAGAGTGTGCCTAGTACAGACAGACAGACAGAGAGACATACATACATTCAGGCACACAGACAGGCATGGGTGCATGCACACACACTAAAACCTGATACACAAGTAATATGTAGATATAAAGAACCTTTGATAGTCAAAGCAATTCTAAACACTAATACCAGAAGTATCAACAAACCAGATTTTCAATTTTTTTTATTTCACTTTTTTTTAACTACAGAGCCATAGCAATAATAATAATTTTAAAAAGCAATATGGTACTGGCACACAAGCAGACGGGAAGATCAATGCAATAGAATTAGGACTGAGATATAAGCCCACAGCTAGCTGGTGTTGAACAAAATCAGCCACCTCAATGCATATGTGGTGTTGGAAAAATGAAATATCTACATGTAAAAGAATGAAACTATATACTTATCTCTCACCGTATTAAAAAAATCAACTTCAAATAGATCGAAGACCTACATGTGAGATGTGACACTCAGAAGCAGTTAGGGGAAAAGCAGAAACAGCTCCAGAGTAGGTAAACATAAGGACTTTCAGAATAGGACTTCACTGGTCAGAGACCAGGGCCAACAGCTGACACTGAAACCCTGGAAAAAATCAAAGGCTTCTGTACAGCAAAGCCCAGTCTCAAATGGAACAGCGCCCTACAGAACAGTGACTACAGGATGTAAGAGCTTCACCAGTTGTGTACTTCTGACACAGGAATCCGTCTGCAATATATTCTACCAAAAAATAAATAAACGTAGAGAAATCAACAACCCAGTGAAAAGATGGACCATGGATTGGCACAGAGTCCTCAAAAGAAGAAATTCAAATGGCCAGTGAATTATTTCTTTAAAGGTTACAGGGAAATGCAAAGCAAAACTACTTCGAGGTCCCATCCGACCTCAGTCAAAACGACTATCATCAAGGGAACAAATGATGCCCAATGCTGGTGAGGGGTAGGAGGAGGAAGTGTGATCACTGCAGACGGGAGTGCACACTAATGCAGCCACTGTGAAAATCACAATGGAAAACCCTCAAGGAACGACACAGAGCCACCACACAGAGCCACCGTGTAACAACAGCTCTCCCACTCCTGGGCCAGCAAGCAAAGGCTTCCCTGCAAAGACATGGCTCATCCACATTCACTGCTACTGTTCAACAGCTGGGAAACTGATTCAACCCACTCGTTCATCCACTGATGTATAATTAGTACAAGCATGGTACACACTCACAACAGAATTTTATCAGGTTGTAAAGCAAGCAAGCAAACAAAAACAAAATTCAGCTGCCAGGACAGGGAAGTGGAAGTGGGTGGGTTGGTG
The DNA here is from genome assembly GCA_964023405.1 of Apodemus agrarius. Taxonomy (NCBI): domain Eukaryota; kingdom Metazoa; phylum Chordata; class Mammalia; order Rodentia; family Muridae; genus Apodemus; species Apodemus agrarius. Next base: position 94,454,918 of record OZ030016.1, read on the forward strand.
AGCAGGGGGAGAGGGGATGGGACAGGGGGTTTTCAGAGGAGATAACATTTATAATGTAAATAAAGAACAGAACAAGAAAGAAAGAAAGAAAGAAAGAAAGAAAGAAAGAAAGAAAGAAAGAAAGAAAGAAAGAAAGCTAGGTGAGTGGAGAGGCAGTGAAGACCTTTGAGGATGTAGGGGAGGGAAACCCTTATCAGAATATACTACATGCAAAAAAAAAAATCCAATTAAAAAATATTTTAAAAGGTTAAAAAAAATTTTCAGGAATAAGTGAGGTGACCAAAGTACAGAATGACAAATGCCACCTGTCACCAATTACATGCACATCTACTTAGATTTGTGAGTTCAGCTTGTCTGTACAGGTTAAGAAGCTAAAAACTGGAACAATTAGAGAAGGGATGGGAAGAGGACTTAATCAGGGAAGCACTAATGCAGCGTATGTGGTATGAGTGCTGGGGGTACTGGGGAGGGAGGTTTGTGTGGGAATGGGCTGAGGAGTGAGACATGAGGAGGTGGGGGGGGTTAAAAACAAACAATGCACAAAGAAGCCATAGGAAGAAAGGTTCCCTGTATGAATAATGTTACCCTAGAAACCGAGGTTATTAAACAATAACCCCAGTAACAGGTTTTGGAGCACTTCCTTCTAAGTTGCTGGTCAAGGAGGTCCCAAAGGACCCAGTCTTCTGTTGGCTGCCCAGCAAAACAAAACAAGGTAATTGCTGAAGATGCATTTACATTCTGGTCGCAGGATATAGAGCTATCAAGCTGGAAGTTGGCTGGAACTGCTTCTTTGCTAGAAGATACTATGTAGTCACTGGGAGAAAAAAAAATCCACATTCTTACACATCTCTGAATCTTCGCACTACAGTATCTACAGTCAAGACACACCTGCTGGTGCAATGTGTCATGACTCTTATGGAGAGGTAAGCAATGACTTTCTAATTGTATTCCAGACCTGCTCTATATGCAGAATTCACATCTGGTACTGTAAACTGGAAAGAGTGCATGGTTGGGCAGGTCATAGGTCCTAAAGGGGAACCTACTTTGCATAATGGACTATGGCCTATGGTAAGTGCTGTTTACAGCCTTGGTGAGAGAAGCTTCTGTTTGCAGTGGGTAACAACGAAGAAACTCATAACCGGTCAAAGTGCTAATAAGTGACTGTTGATTTCTCAGCCCCAAAGGGCCATCTTTCCCCCTTCAAAGCTCACAGAACATCATGCAACAGGCAACAAAGAATGTTAAGAGCCAGAGATAGACAGGAGCGGTATGAGGCACTATCTGACAGGCACAGCTTTTGGACCCATGAACTCAAATCAGCAATGGAGACCTGAACAAGGCCTATACAGGACTGGGCTCATCAGTGTACCTGATGTGCGAGGAGCTAGGGAGACCCTGCTTCTCCCGGAGGAACTACAGGCAGTTACTAGGTGCTGGGAGAGGGAGAGTCATAGTCTTGCCACCCAGCCAATGGTTTCCCTTGCTCAGGAAATACCCTCCAAGCCACACTCACTCAAGGAACTTCTTGGAAAGAAAAGTTCAGAGGGAGCAGGAAAGCATTAGAGAGGACAGTGGAAAGAGTACGAGGAAAGTGCACTGCACACATGCAAGGTTCTCCCGAGGAAACCCTCACACAACCCAGACTACTGCCAAGGCTATCAGCTGCTCTCCACAATCTGAAGGTAAGGCCATATAGCTGAAGACAACACCTAAGTAACTCACTGAACTTGGAGGAGTCGAGTTGGTGCCTATCTAGAGCCTTCACCCTACTGGTTAATGCTCGTGGTACTGGAAAGTACTCTACACACTATCGGAGGAGAAAGGTAAACACCAACTCAGCTACAAGCCCTTGGATCGACAATGGTGACCTACCATAGTAGCACAAAAGTTGTGGGAATAACCAATCGCTATCTAATTCGAATTAATGTCCACTCCATGAGATGAAACCCATGCCTGACATTGCCTGGGTAGCCAAGAACCTAAGATAGGACAGGCCGTGGATCTAGGAAACAAAGAAATACTAAAGGAACATAGCGATAAAATGACTCCTAACAACACACTGCTATACTCATAGATCAGTATCTTGCTCAGCTATTATCAAAGAAGCTTCCTCCCGTGGTAGATGGGAACAAATGGAGACTCTCAATTAGAACATGTGCTAGCTGGGCGAGGCAATTTTCAAATTACTATACAAAAGTGCTTAAATTTCAAATACTTCTCATGGGCTCAGCAGTGAAGAGCACAAGGTCTCTCTCTAGTCCTAAACAGGATGTCTCCATCAAATCCCTCTTCTCATGGCTCAGAGAACTCTACAGAAGAGGGCTGGGAGGACTGTAAGAGCCAGTGAGGATAGGAGATATCAAGGAAACAAAGCTTCCTAGGCACAGCAGGACTGACTGATGCATAGACATTCAGAAATGTGGCAGCACAGCATGCACAAGGCCTGTACCAGCCTAAGCCAGAGGGAATCTAAGAGTTGTGAGGGGAAGCACACACAAGCCCCCATTCTAGCTCCCAAAGCTATCTCCAGCTGATGATCAGTCAGTCCCAAAGGAGAAATTATTCTCCGATGGCGTCTCACTGGGGATACAAACCATACTAGCGGACAGGTCCCATGCCCAGCCATAGAAGGTCAACACAAAACAACCCCAATAGTAGTTTTAGAGATTTTTGTATGTGTCTGAGCTTCTATTGTTTTTCCCCTGTACATCTTTTACTTATATAGTATTGTTTTCTGTGGACTTTCTGTCTGCGAGTAGAGGTGCTTCTGCATCTATATGTGCTTTGTTCCTCTCTGTTTTGTCTTATTTTGATTTGTTCTTAACATTTCATTTTTCATTATTACAATTTTAGATTCCTGTTTATATGAGAGAGAGAAAGGGTGTGGACTTAGGTGGATGGGGAAGTAGGACCAAGGAAGAGTTGGAAGAAGGAAGATCATAATCAGAATATAACATCTGAAGGAAAAAAACACTGTTTTCAATAAAAATAAAGCAGTGTGCTGCTGACATCATTAGGAAATGCAATGCATGCTAGCATTTATTACTGGGGAAAATACTACTGAAATATAATAGCCCAAAGGAAATAGAGGGAAGGTACTGATAAAGAAAATTATATTGCATTTTTATAAGAAGAACAATAATATATACTTTTAATTTTAATATTAGGATCCACAGGTTCATTCATTTGTTTGCCTGGTTAATTCTTTTTTGTTTGTTTGTCTTTGTTTTGTTTTTTGTTTTTTGTTTTTTTTTTTTGTTTGTTTGTTTTTTTTTGGGGGGGGGTGTTTCTCTGTGTAGCCCTGGCTGTCCTGGAACTCAGAAATCCACCTGTCTCTGCCTCCCAAGTGCTGGGATTAAAGGAGTGTGCCACCACTGCCCAGCTTGCCTGGTAAATTCTTAAAGTCTATTATTCTAAAATGAAAACATAATTTTTCCAATTACTCTAGGAAAACAAAATGCTTAATTCAAAGAAAATTCTCAGGGGCTGAAGAGATGGCTCAGCAGTTAAGAGCACTGGCTGCTCTTGCAGAGGGCCCAGCTTCAATCCCCAGCACCCACACGGCCACGCACAACTGCCTCTATGCTAGTTCCAGCGGCTCCGGCATTCTTTTCCAGCCTCTGCAAGTACAGGCATGCATGTGGTGCACAGACACACATGCAGGCAAAACACCCGTACACTAAAACAGTCTTAAAAATAAAAACTAGAATGGCAAAATGATAGAGGGATAAATAAGAAAAGGTCTGGAAACTGTGTAGGTGAAGGTAAGTCTGCCTTACCTTCAGGGCAAAGAGGGTCTTATGGTTGTGTGTGTGTTTACATGGGTATGTATGCATGAAGGGGTCTGCATGTACACGTATGGTACAGGTGAGTATGGGAGTCAAAAGTCGCAGTCAGCTGTCTTTCTCAGCTCTGACTGCACCTGGATCTTGCTGATCTGGGAGGTCAGCGCGCCCACAGATCCCCATCTCCTCGGAGCTGAGATTACAGACACGGGCTGGCTCTGTGCTCCTGGGGAATGCACCCAGGCTGGCATGCTTGTGTGGCAGGCACCAGACTGATGGCGCTATTGGCCCAGCACCGCAAATAGCTATTGGAAAGCAAATGTTCTAGGGCTAGATTAATAAATGATATCTATGAGAGATGTACTTAAGTTAATAGAGATGGGTTAAAAATAAAATCATAAGTGTGATAAGTGAATGGGACAGGTTTACAAATACCAGGACTGGGCAAGCTTTCAAGGCAGGGCATAGAAAATGGTCAAGGGAGACACATTAGGATGAGGTTACAAAATTGTTTTTTGGACTAAAGACTTGAGGACTTAAGTACTCTATCTTCAATAGATTAACTACAAAAAGGATAAGAATATAAATAGGTTAATTTCTGGAAAATTAACGAAGATACATCAACTATTTATGGAAAATTAACGAAGATACATCAACTATTTTAACTACAAAAAAAGCTTCAGTAAAATGTTTTTTTGAAAACTCAAACAAAAGGGACAGTGAATCTCATTTGAATTTGATTAGAAGTAAGCAAGTTGGAAAGTGCATGTAAAACAGTATCTCTTAAACTCGTGTGAGTTAAAAACAACATCAAAACGTGAATCACAAACGAGAAAGTACCCATCAGGTTCAGCGCTCATGGGCCCACTCGGCTCAGCCAGCGCTCACCTGTGATTTTGGCCGCCTTCTCCTCCTGGTTCACGCGGTTCTCATCGTCATCCTCATTATCTTCTTCGAAGTCATCTAAATTGCCAATGTCCGCCTGCTTCATACTCATCAAACTGGCCAAGCTCTGCATATCTTCATCCCTGTACGAAATTAGTCAACACAGCTTATTAAATAACATTTCTTGAAAAATAATTAGAAAATACATGTTTAACTAAAGTCCTAATCTGAAAACCTTAAATACTCTACAATCTAAAGCACTCTGAAACCCCAAGTTTTCCCAAGTGATGAGGTGTCACGTGGAAAACTTCATACATGAGGTGACAGGCTGCAGTCAAAGCTCAGGTGTGCTAGAAACACCGAAGCAACTCCTTAGGTCACATATGTAAGGTAAGCAAGGAATATAAATGGCACTGTGTTTAGACTTGGGTCCCATCACTAAGATGCCCTTATGTGTACACAAATACCCGAAACCTGGGTTAGGGTTAGGGTTAGGGTTAGGGTTAGGGTTAGGGTTAGGGTTAGGGTTAGGGTTAGGGTTAGGGTCAGGGTCAGGGTCAGGGTCAGGGTCAGGGTTAGCGTTAGGTTTTTTTAAAACCTGAAAAAAACTGAAATTTGAAAACTTTCAGAAATAAGCATTTTGGATAACAGCTAGACAATACATAATATTAACATAGCCTTCCTTTCTATAAAATGAGTATGACTTTCAAGTTATGTAAGAATATTTTTAAACTAACAATTTTAAACATCCCATAACTTTCTGAAAGGCATGCTCAATACTACAAATCGTCAAGACTAAATTTGTCTTGTGCCCTGCAGAAGACAAATGGTTTCTGCAGAGAATTCAAGTACAGTTTCTTGAGCATGAAGTCTAGAAAGAAAATCTTGTATTATGAAACAGAAGGACAGTCCACAAATTAGATAAATCTCGACTTTAGAATAAAACTTGAAGCTGGACAGATGGCTCAGAGATTAAGAGCATCTTCAGACAACCCGGGCTCAATTCCCAGCACCCGTGTGGCAGCTCTAAACCATCTGCAACTACAGTTCCAAAAGACCCACCGCCCTCTTCTGACCTTTGCAGGTAGCAGGCACGCCCATCGTGCACAGACATATGTGCAGGCAAAAAAATGCATGAAAGAATAAAAGATTTTAAAAACTAAAACAAAACACTTAACTTACAAAGGCATTGGAACAGGAATTCTTAATTGGAAACCATGAACCATTTTGGATCTGCGGACTGGAGGGAACCAACTGGTAAATGCACAGATCATGCTTACTGCCACACACAAGTTCTCCATGAGCCACAGGCCCTCAAGGTGACAACTATAGCTAACACAGACCTTCCAAAGCAGACTCTGGGCTTCTTAAGAAACACAGATGAAACCCTCATCTAATTATAAGTTAAATGACATATATGTGATATGAATTCTTATATCAAAATATTTAAATATAAACTTATGAAGTTTGTATTAAATATCTTGATACAAATCACTTGTTTTCCTGATGTTATTTTTATCTTAAATCTCACTGGCCAGAACATTTTAATGTTGTACAAAATTCAATTTTGTATACTCCCTCTCTCTAAATTCAGACAGAAAAAATAAGTTAAAATACTATTCTTTTATAATCTTTTATTAATTTGATTTTCATACACAACTTTGCAAACTAAGCCAATTATAGAAATTCTTCACATTTTATTTCACATGGGCTGAGTTAACAAAATGGTTTCTCTCTTTTTAAGCAAATTTCATGATAGTCCACACGAACAAGAAAAGTTGTATTACTTCATTTCTAAGTGCCTTCCAAATTCTCAGTTGTCAAGCAATGGATAGTAAGCCCAGCCCAGGTACAGCAGCTGTAATCTTAACCCCTGGGAGGTAACAGCAAGGGAGAATGTAATAAGGTCAAGACCAGTGTGGTTCACACAGCACTCTCCAGGCCAGCCAGAGCCAAACACCTAGACCCTATTCTTAGAAAATAGGGTCGAATAAATCAACAGTAATGATAATGATAGTAATAATAATTCAGACACACGTGCAAACAAATCATCCTTCAAATGTAACTTGCTTAACTTTGCCACTTAAATTTCCTCACATTTCAACACTCAACACTGTTCTATGGGGATAGTAAGAAAGCAAGGAAGGGGAGATAAAGAGAGCTCTCACAGAGCCCTCCTCACACTGAGACCAGGGTTTAAATGAGCTGTTTCTTACCCAGACAGCCTTGAGTGGTGCCATGCACTGCCTGCTTCTGTCAGCGGAAGGAATGCTACCCTCGGAGGATCTCTGGTTTCCTCACCCTCCTCTTCCTCCATTTCCCCCCCTTTGGTTTACACTTCTGGTGAGAGCTTTCTGTTTTTCCCCCAGTGTTTACAGTTGAGAGGAAAGCCTAAGGTATGTCCTCCCTCAGCCACCTCGCTCACTACACCCACTTGGAACACAGCCTCCCTCAGCTAACTGTCCCCATCCACAATGTCACTTATTGCCATGAAAATGAGTGCCAAGTATCTCACTTTGAGTGAGACACAGAAACCAGCCTTATCAGTCAAACAGACATGACCAATTATAGTAAGCACATTCTACTGGGTTAAATATGTGCAGGGCTGTGGTTCAGACTGGACCATCTTTCTCCCTTATCTTTACTATGAAATTCTTAGCATAGCATTTCCATTTATCCTGCCCCTCATCTTCTCCTCAAGTACAGACGCTTGCACTGCATGGATCACATGCTCTTATTCCTGACTTGGTTATCTGCAATGAGTGCTTATTCAGCACTTCAGAAGTGATGTTTCTGGGTCTGTTTTGCTTTTTGAAAAAGGCATTGTGCTGGTTACTTTTTGTCAACCTGACATAAACCATTGTCACTTGAGAAAGAGAGACCTCTACTGAGGAATTGTCTCCATCAAACTGGCTAGTAGGCATGTCTGTGGGGCATTCTCTTAATTAATGATTGCTGTGAAGGGCCCAGATCCTGTGGGTGGCACCACAGATGCAGATGCTCTCAGCCAACCCCTGGACTGAGCCCAGGGACCTCCTGGAAGAGTTAGGAGAGGGACTGAAGGAGATGAATAGGCTTGCAACCCTCTAGGAAGAAAACAGTATCAATTAACTGGACTCCCCAGAGCTCCTACCAAAGAGCACACATGAGCGGGTCCATGGCTCCCACTACATATGCAGCCAAGGACTTTCCTGTCTGGCCTCAGTGGGAGGAGAGGCCCTTGGTCCTGTGGAGGCTTGACACCCCAGAGAAGGAGGGATGCTAGAAAGGTGAGGTGGGAGTGGGTGGGAAGGTGGGGGAGCACCCTCATAGCGAAGGAGAGCAGGGAAGGGGTGGGGGGGGGGCTTGTAGAGGGAGGACCTGGATGGGGGCAGCATTTGAACTGCAAATAAATAAAATAATAATAATAATAATAATAATAATAATAATAATAATAATAAAGAGAGCTAGATAGAAGGCTGAGAAGGTCAAGAAGAGCAAACCCAGGAGCTCTATTTTTCCATGGCTTCTGCTTCAATTCCTGCCTTGAGTTCATGCCTGGCTTCACTTGAACGACGGGTGTAACCTGCGTCCTAATCAACACTTTTCTCCTCAACGCTGCTTTGGGCCGGTGTTGTTCCATAGTGACAGACACAAATGGCAGCCCGGGGTGCCCGGGGCCACTCTCAAATGTACTTGCCTTGAGCGCTGGCACAGAGATGCACATCACTAGGTCCAACTCATACTGACTTTGAAATGATAACAGTTACACTTTTATGTTATTGTTGCTCTGGGGAATCAAGACAGGATTTTTAAATAACAAGTGCATTCATCCTCTGTAAACAAAGAAGAAAGCACGAGAAGGGCTGGCGAGCTGCAGGATGACTCCACTAAGACAAGAGCTGCACTGTTTAGAAATGCGACATGAGCGGTTAAGAGCATTGACGGCTCTTCCAGAGGTCCTGAGTTCAATTCCCAGCAACCCCATGGTGACTCACAACCCTCTGTAATGGGGTCTGGTGCCCTCTTCTGGGGTGTGTCTGAAGACAGCTACAGTCTTCTCACATAAGTAAAAATAAATAAATAATATGAAGAAAGAGAGAGAGAGAGAGAGAGAGAGAGAGAGAGAGAGAGAGAGAGGGAGGGAAGGAAGGAAGGAAGGAAGGAAGGAAGGAAGGAAGGAAGGAAGGGAGGGAGGGAGGGAGGAAGGAAAAAGAAAGAGAGAAAGAAAGAAAGAAAGAAAGAAAGAAAGAAAGAAAGAAAGAAAGAAAGAAAGGAGGAAAGAAGGAAAGAAAGAGATGCGACATAAGGGAGTCACTTACGTCGCCTTCCCTTCACGAAGGAAGATGCAGGACAGCGAGAACTGGAGAGCAGCAGACACGACTTTCTTAGACAGTGGCTTGAACTTTAACTTGACGTCAGTCTGCGTGGGCATGGGGCTTGCGTACTGTTTCATATTAATGTTGCTGGTGGCGAGAGCTTTCCTCCGACCAGAAGGGGATTCCTGAAAGATAAAAAAATAATTATGTAGTTTGAAATTATTTTATAGTCAATAAAAAAGAAACAAGAACTTCCTTTGCTAAAGAATTCTTGTAATGTAACAATAAAATTGTGATGAGCTTTTATTACAGCTTTTATATCTAAGTAAAACAGAAAGAGATGGCCCAGGCAAAGATATTCACACTGGCGGAAAACGTGACCCGGACACTAGTGAAGAGCATGAGTAGAGCTTACACCTGCAATCCCGGCACTAGGGTAGATAGAGGCACAAGGATCCAGAGGTCACAGCCAGCCTCGGCAGGCGGGAGGAGACCCTGCCTCAGGAAAAGTGGGAATGGCTCCAAGATTACTGTGAGAGAAAGACTGGTTATAGGCAGGGCACTGTAAGTTACTTGTTAACGGCTTTTTTTCTCTTTGTTTAAACTGATGCAATCAAATGGTATTTTCCTGTTAAACCGATAATTTTTTCTAGGGCCTTTTCTGCTTACTCTAGACCATGATTCTCCCTCCTTTCCTTGGGATCACATATATCATTGAAGAAAATGTTTCTCAGATCTCACATCCATGGCAACACTGCTGACTGAGCCCAGTGTATCTAAAAAAGTTCTTTAAAACAGCTAGTGCCCATTCATCAGAACTATACAAAAGATGTCTGAACAATCAGAAGTGTTTCATATTCCATTAATAATCCTTGTGTTTCATGACTGTTTTATATACACTAAGGGCTTAGGAGGCTGACGAGAACAGCACGGTACATAAAGGCCACTAGTCACGTGTAGGAGTCCATGTGAATTCTGGAGACATATGAAAACACATATGATAACCTTTCACTGTGTTCTACTGGCAACAGGAAATTCAGATAAGGCTAATTTGTATAATGTAAACTAAGATCATACATATACCACCCGTGATTTTTTGAGGTTAACTGATCTTGGAATTGAAAGCAACTTTAAGGCTTAATGTCTAAGCCATGCAATCTTGATCAAGTCAAATCAAGAAACTTCTGCCTCAGTAATGGCCCCTATAAAATAAGAAGTTACTAAACAAAGCCATTCATGTTTTGTAATTATTATCTACAAAATTACTCAATTTTCCAACCACAGTAAGAAATTTTATCATAGAGGCCTTTGTATTACTATTCAGTAAATCTTTAAAGTAAGGCTATTCTACTTGAATCAAAGCATTACAAGACTTTTTCAAAACCTAACATTTCTGTCTAACAAATAAGTAAAATATAATGTCACCTCCCTAAAGAATACCTATTTTAAAATGTGGTCTTATCTGTCAGATTATGCACAGCAATATTATACAGAACTATTAGTGCATGCAGATACCTTATGAATGAATTTCAAAAATGCATCAAGCACTTGAGAAGTTAAGCCCTCTCAGAAGAAATACTTAAGAATATGCAAATACCCTCAACTGAATCAAGTTGAACAGATGTGACTATCCCTAACAATACAAGTGTTCTTTCCCTGGTCGCTACTGTCAATCAAAGGATAAGATTAAGGTCCAAGGTTCTGACAATGTGCAAAATGAAAAAGTACAGTTGGAGAATATCAATTTATTACACTGATATGAACAATAATCTCTTATTGTACCTTTAGAATAGCTAACAAATTCTACATATAACACAGAATGTAAAGCCCTGGGTTGAAAAGCATGACATACAAACTGTCACTTTATTACTTTCAATGCTTGTTCTGTTTCACAAAAGCATGACATTGATCCCTAATATAACAATTTAATTTTGTAATAATCTATAAAATTAACATAGCTTAGAAACTCCATAATTCTAAAAGCTGTGTGTGAAGATACTGCTTTTAAGCTATAGAGTTTTTAACGATAATATTTTTAAAGAGAATGGTATATAGAAAAGCTTCTCTGCTGGGGTGTTTGGCAGTGAGTGGCTCTGAAGCCATAGGCAATACAATACCCTGCACTCAAACACATCCTGTCACAGAACTTAAGCAAAACTCTTCAATACTGTTCAATAAAACAAACAAACACAAACTAAAAGAGCGTAAACAAAATAAATGAACAATATATGAACAGAGACCCGGATCCCATTTCTTCACATCCTACAACACTGGGTCCGGAGGCAGCTGGTTCTCAGCCAGTCACAAACCACCATCTCCTCCCTCCACCTCTCTATTCCTTTTCTCTTCCTGGCTTGTGCCCTTCCCCCGAGTTAGATCATCATGATCTAGATGAGCTAAAAATCACATTTTTGGATTCCTAAGGCCTAAGGAAGTTCACATAAAATAATCATTAAGTTCTCAATCTCGCTTTCATAACTTTTCTCAATTTATTGTAGGCTGATATACTGCCATTTCTAACAAATACAACTTATAGTTGAAATCAGAATGTGGCAGGAGGACTTATTTCTGTAACTGAGCCTCAGTCTCACCTTCTCTATTGACATGTATTTCCCAAGGGTGACCTAGAGCAAGCACTGCCAAGCACCACTGCACTGCTGCTGACTGTTTCTGCTGCTACAGCCACCCGGGGACAAGTCCCCACTGCCTTCTAAAGTTGAATTCACGCACATCTTAGGACTGAGCAGTTCTCCTCTTAGAAATTAAGTCCCAGAAAAATCTTCATGACAAAGATGACAGGTCAGAAGCCAGCTCTGTATTTTACACGGCTGATGATAAGAGTCAGGGAAAAACAAAAACAATCAAGAATAAACGATCTCAATGACAGACAGGAGGGCAGAACATCACAAACTACCATAGGGGGAAAAACCCTAGAAAGGTAATGCCTTGGAAAGCAGGAAGCACCGTGTGGCTTGCCGCAGGCTGAGGGGAAACAGAAGGCCTGTCCAGAGGTTGTCTGTGTTCTGTTCTCAGCGAGGTTAGTGACTGGGCTTCCAGGAGCGTACTGTTCACTAATATCCTCAAATAAAACCAGAGAAGGCACTGAGAGCAGACATGGAAATAGCAAACAGAAACACAAGAAACCTGGAAGACAGGGCAACAGACGGCTCCAAGCCTCACAGCTCCTCAGCTACTGAATCCACAGACACCGAGACGATTAAAACGCTAGGCGAAAGATTCGTTTACTTCAAAACACGGTCAGTAACTTCAAAGGTGACAGACACAAGCGATTAAAGAAAGCAGCTCAGGACATAAACAAGTCTGCAGCACAGCCAAGAAAGCAATAAAACAATTTTTTTTTTGGCCGGGGTGGGGGTGGGGGTGGGGGTGGGGGTGGGGGCGGAGAAGAGCAGAGAAGAGAGAAGATGATAGAAACACTGGAAATGAACAAATTAAAATGAAAACACAGTCCAAAGCATCACCTATCCAAGCAGGAGGGGAAAAGGGGAGGGGAATGAAAACGGACAGGGTCAGGAAATACTGTCAGGCATTGAGACCGGAAAATATGAGCACAACTCTAGGACAGAACTAAAGAACAAACCCAAGAATTCTCGGAGTAAAAGAGAGCGGAGATAAAAACTGAAAGCATAGAAAAACTATTTAATAAAATTACAGCAGAAAAAGTAAAGGAAAGAAATGGACAGACAGACACAAGGCATTTAAACCTCAACAAACAAGACCGGGAATCCTTCCATGACACGTTATATTTAAGATACCAAAACTATGAAGCCAAAGGGAAAAACAATACTAGAACCTGTAAGAGAAAAATGCTACCTCCCAGCACAGTGATGCCACCACACCCCAAGAGGTTCTCAAAGCTGGGAAACAATGGTGCATGTGTTTAAGCCCCCAGAGCCAAGTTATACAAAATTAACTTTTAAAATTCACAAAGATATGCCAAAGAAGCGCCAACCAAAGAAAGGCATGCTCACCAAGCTAGCACTGCAGAAGCTACTTAAGGAATCATCGTAAACACAGAGAGGGACACAGTCCCCATCACAGAGGAGGAGGGAAGAATGAACTTATAAGAGGACTAGATGAAAAGGATGAACTGGAAAAACCCAATCTTGTCTAACTCATAAAATCAGCAAATCTACTCACCTGAATAGAGGAGAGAAAGAAAAACAAAAACAAAACAAAAAATAGTCCAACCAGCCAGGAAAAGAGCCTACAAAATAACAGGAATAATAAATAAATAGATCTTTTAAAAAAAAAGGATAAATTTTAATGGAAGTAGTCTTAACTCTAGAATTAAAAGACACAATACCTGATTCTATTTGTAGTCTCCAAGAAGTATGACAAAGACACATAAAGAATGAAAATTTGAAATCAACATACTTAAGCAAAAGGAAGTCAAAACCAAACCAGCACAGATATTCTGTGCTGCACAATAGACATCATGCCTGGTAAGATAAGAGACCAGAGACTACAGCCTACCAATAAAGAGAACAATCCACTGTGAGGGCATGGCCACTCTAGATGTATATGGACCACATACTGGAGCTCTCATTTCTTAGAACAGACACAGGTGAAAGAGGACAGACAGATTCTGATACAGTGACAGTGGGTAACTCCAATACCCCACTTTTGGTTTTGGTAGGTCATGCAGATTCACAAAACAAGTTTTAGTAGCTGAAGAGATGTAAATCCAAGGTCCTGAGTTTGATTCCCAGAAGCCATGTAAAAAGCTGAGCCTGCTAACAGGGTGGGACACGCCTGAACTCCTAGTGCCGGGGGTACAGAGACAAGAGGACTCCGGGAGCTCACTGGCCACCCAGCCTAGCTAAACTGATGAGTTCCAAAGCCATTAAGAGGCTTGTCTCGAAAGACAGACAATAATTGAGGAAGACACTTGATATTAACCTCTGGCACACATACATACTGTTCCACACAAAACAACAAATTTCAGAGTTAATATACACCACACAAAAAATATATTTATCAGACATCTTCAGAATAATTATCTAATGAGAGGGGTACTTTCTCCAAAATATGTCATGTTTAGGCCACAAAACAAGTCTTTTGTATCTTACCACAGTAGAATAATTATCTAATGAGAGGGGTACTTTCTCCAAAATATGTCATGTTTAGGCCACAAAACAAGTCTTTTGTATCTTACCACAGTAGAACCAATAGCAAAAGAAATCACAGAAACTATATAAATAATGGGAAATTGAATACTCAATTCTGAATGACTAGTAAGACACAGAAGACATCAGGGAAGGATTTTTAAGATTTCTATAATCAAATGAAAAGCAAACTTATTGGCACCTTTGTACTATATACTGCAGCTATGAGCACTTACAATTAAAAACTGTGAGTGATCCACAGTAAGTAGCCTGCCAACACATTTCATGGTCTTAGAAAAACAAGTCAAACCCAACAGTAGTAGATTTAAAGAAATTAGAAAGAAAAAGAAGAATTGATGCAGGAATTACTAAAACAAAACTAATGGCAAAAGAATGTTTTAAAGTTATAGGTCATACACATTAAAGCATACAATGTAAGAACTCAATAAATAAAAAATTAAACTTCACTTACCACCTAACTTAAGAAACAGAACATACTGCCATCTAGCTTAAAAGCTACTTTACGCCGGGCGTGGTGGCACACACCTGTAATCCCAGCACTTGGGAGGCAGAGTCAGGTGATTTCTGAGTTCAAGGCCAGCCTGGTCTACAGAGTAAGTTCCAGGACAGCCAGGACCACACAGAGAAACCCTGTCTCGAACCCTCCCCCCCCCCAAAAAAAAAGCTAGCATCAATTCTCCCATTCTTTCCTCCAGTAGCAACCAGTACAGTTGCACTCTCCTTTCCAAAGCTACTGTTGACTACATATACACCCTAAAATACATTTTGCTGATGAACGGGCTATAAAATGTATATACATACAAAGTAATGCCCATGGAAGACAAAAGAGGGCATCAGAGCCTTTGGAACTGAGTTACAGGTGGCTGGGAGCCATCCAACAGGAGCTGGGAACCAAAAGGACGTCCTCAGGAAGGACAGCCAGTCCTGCCACCTGCCAGGGCCCTCTGGAGCCCTGCCTTTGCTGAAGATTTTTATGAAGTTGTACTGAATCTTGACCCACCTCCACAATGTACAGCACTCACCACTGTCAGCTTCCAGAACGTTCTTATCTCCAACAGCACACTGTACTTACTAAACCAGCTCCATCTGTGGCTTTCCCAGCATCTAACAGCTTATACTCTCCTCTCTATCTCTATATTGTATCTCTTCCTGTACCTCACTTAGCATAATGTTCCAATTCTATGGAAAATCCAATTATGGATTTTTATTGAAGCTGTATTAAACCTATGGATCAATGTTGGTAAGTTGATATCCTCACAATAGTGTTTCATTACTCTACAATAAGGCATTATTCTCTACATACTTATTCAAGTCTTTAAAATTCCAATGTTCTATCACTTTATACTGGGATTGTACATATTTTTCTAGATTCAATCCTTGGTACTTTCTGTTGTTGGTATAAATCATGCACTCTTTAACACGTGTGAATGAACAATTTCTTGCATATTAGAAAGGCAATGAAATTTGTGGCTAGGTGCTACATTATGAAATTTTTATAATACTCTTTATGAATGTCATAGAATATATTTCCTTTTGGCTTTCTATTTTATACTAACTTTTAAAAGACTAGTCATATATTTCATTTTTCCAAACTACAGTGTTTTTCTTGGTGATCTTAGAACCATCAGGGTACCGTTCCTGATTATATAAACGAAGAAGCCATTCATACAAATCTCTCTCACTCTTGAGAGTGAGAGCTTTGGCCTTTAATCTGTATCATGCTTACTGTCGATCTCCTCTTTGTTAATATGACCCACTGTAAAATGAAGTTTCCCTTAGGGCTACTAGCTTGCTTTGGGGTTTTAATTTTTTTCATACAGATGAGTACCATTTTTAAGCTTCTGTCTTTCACAATAACTTTTTATAACCTTTTCCGTGTTCATCTGAAAAATGTACACATTTATATGTTTAGTCACATTCAACACTCATCTGCACCATTTCTCTTTTGTTCCTAAACAATTCTTGCTAGAAGCTATGTCATTAGCTCTCCCATATTAACAAGTCTTCAGCTCTGCTGACCCTAATGAACACTCATCTACTTCATTGCTTTCAACTCTTTTAACATTTTCATCTTACTTCCTTTGTTTTTATTCTATCTAAGCTCCTGGATTTTAGATCAGCTTTTACTTTGCCTATACTGTATTTAAGTATTTATTTCTTGGGGCAGGATAGATAACTCAGTTGGTAAAGATTTCAAGCCCGAGGACCCAATAGCAACCCCCAGAACACATATACAAAATCCAAAACAAAAGCAGGCAGCCAGTCCAGTTAATTGGAAGTTTCAGAACAGTAAGAAACCTTGTCTCAAAGTCCTGAGCCTACACTCACACATACACAAATAGTTGTCTAA
This sequence comes from Apodemus agrarius, assembly GCA_964023405.1. Classification (NCBI taxonomy): domain Eukaryota; kingdom Metazoa; phylum Chordata; class Mammalia; order Rodentia; family Muridae; genus Apodemus; species Apodemus agrarius. The sequence continues at coordinate 94,471,386 of OZ030016.1, forward strand.
GTACTGCTTCAACTCTCTGATATTTTATCTGAAATACTTCTGGTTACTCTGGTTAAATATATTCTAATTTTTATATCAGGTTCTTTGACTCCAAAGATGTAAATAAACATTTCCAATCTATATGTTTTTCTCCTACTTATTTTTTAAAAAAACTGATTATCATTTAATTGTACCATATCACAGAAGGTGGTTGAAATATAATCCTTCAAAATGTAACCAGTCAATTTTTATGGGCAAATCTATGATCACCTTACACACGCGATCCATAGCTCCTTACACAGCACCTAACTAGAATCCCTATATAGCTGTTAATCTACAACAGATCGCTTTGAGGTAAACCCACCTGAGCACCCAACTGTTTATATCCTATGTGCTAAGGACAACAGACATGTTCAAATGTGAGGTCTGGGATACTTCTTAGCACACAGACCAGTCAGTAAACACATGAGACTGGAAAGCTGCTCAAGAGGCAGGTAAACTTCCAGTGGACTCTGAAGAGCACTCCCAGTGAACCACGCCTCCTCCTGAGCACACACAAGCTCTCAGGCAGGCTCTGGTCATCTGCCTGAACTGAATCAGTGCAATCTGACCCAGTCTTGCTGCCCTTGCCCTTGTTACTTACAGCTATTCCGGACATAAGACATTGAAAGTCATTTACCCGAGGGTCTCCACTGCCCAAGCAACACCCAGCGCAGCACACCCTAGGAAGATCAGCAAGCCCTACATGGTCAGGTCCTCGCCTCTGCTCTTGGACTCTCCCTCTCTTCCTCCCTCCTCCCCTCATTTTCATGGCTCCATGCCCTTGGCCTCAGCCTGGCTGCTGCCCTTGTCGGGAGTGTTCCTCGTGTGTATCATGCGTCTACTTCTCCTTGCCTTCAGTTATATCTTTTCTCAAACCTTCTTCCCTGGACCCAGCCCTTTTCTGAGGGCCTTACATAAAATTTCAGTTACTCTCCGAGTAGACATATTTTTGTCTTCTATTTTCTTTCCTTTCCTTTCTAAACATGCAAATTTTATTTACACACTCTCTCTACCCTGTTCGATGACAGCAGACATTTTTGTGTATCTGTTGATTATTGTATCCTAGTTCAAGAACCACAACTCAACGAATATCTCCTGAGTAAACAAAGGGATTGTAATCTTATGACTTCTCACTACAAATGTTTTGAATTTTTCTTCTGTTTACAATTTCTTTTCACATACCTATAAGTTACCTTCACAAAGGCATATATGGTTTCCCAAGGTAGAGTAGCTTACAATTTGTAACCTACTGGCAGCTGTAGAGCTAGGCAGAGGTTTGTTCAAGACAGATGGGTCAGCAATGGTAGAAGGAAGAGACACAAGGTAACCAGGACAAGATGGGGACGGGCCCTGCACGGACTCCCACAGTGGGGTCGAGGTGCACCGGCAAGCCACCAACAATACAACAGCACTCTCTGCAGAAAATGTGGACCCAAAAGCCAGCAGTTAGGAGGGAAGTGAACTGCCTAACACACTGCTCTCAAAGCAGGGGCCATAGCCTTGCTATAGGCTTCGGCCCCTCTGCTTGACATTTAGTCTCTGACTTTAGGACTATCTCTTGTGAACAGCATATTGACAGAAAAAAATTAACCCAATCTCTTCACCACTGCTTTTTCTGGAGATTAGATCAATAGTTTGTAAGGGATTTGTCTCAAGACTGTACATGATTCACGAACTCTAAAAAGATTCTCCTGTGTGGGTTATATCTATCAGTATTTATTTTAATACAAATAAAAATTGTGAAAATAACAATATTCTATTTGTAATTGTCTAGTGCTCTTAAGATATTGTCAAATCACAGGACTGATGTCCATATGAATGGAGAGACTGTGGCAGCAGGAAAAAGACCTGCAGGGTTCAAGGCAGACAGGCTCCCAGCACTGACAGCGGGCAATAGACACAGGTCTCATCCCTAGCCGTGACACCAGCAGGAAGAGCATCAGCTCTCTCTACCGAAGGGTCCTGAGAATATCCACCACACTCCAGGGCAGGCTCCATGCAAAATGCACTCAATGCTATTTCTGTGAACTTTCTGTTCCATTCACTTTGTTTTGGCATTTTTTGTCTTACTGGGTTTTTTGTTTTTTGTTTTTTGGTTTTTTGGTTTTTTTTTTTTTTTTTGCTTAAATTTTCCTTTTTGTGAGTTTTTTGTTGTTTCTGTTGCTTTTCTGTGAGTGAGAGCACATGCAGGGGTGGACACAAAGTTGGGTGGGGAGAGGGGGTGGGGGAGCCAGGGGTGAGTTGAGGGAGGGGAAATGTGATCACATATATTGTACAAAAAAATTAAACTAAAAATTGTGATTAAAATTACAAACTTACAATAACATGTTTCTAAAATAAATATACGTTCTATATAAAACAACCTGGTAAGAAAAATGTCTGTATCGCATTGTTATATTATGTATCTTTCTCACTCTTTAAAATCTCTTTAATGTCTACTTGAAAAGTCAATTCTACTGGTATGTTCCATCTGTGTGATGATATGTATTCTTGGTTTTTAGAAAATCAAGACTCGCAGGTATGTAGTTGGAAAAAACCCCTAATATTTTAGTAACTTCATATCATTTTAAGTCTTCATACTTGAGATGCACCACAAAATTCAAATAATGTTTTTTAAGGGTTAACAGTAACACAGAATGTGAAATCTTATCAATGAATATTTTAATTCCTGTAAAATTAAGATTCCATTATACTATAATGTACATTGAATGAATTATCCACTTGTCCATAATTTTGCAATCTTATACTCTGGTGTTTGGGGGAACTGTAGACTTGGATATTTGAAATATTTCATTATTCTCTACCAAAAATAAATTATATTTTTATACAGCCACCTTTTTCTATCAGAAAAACCCTTAAGCATTGAGAAACTATATAACTAAAGGTGGGAGGTAGAAAGTGTTTAAAATTCTAATTTTCACTAAAAGTTTGAGTTTTATCAGAGACAAAATAAAATTTTAGTTACTTACCTGCAAGTATTAAGTTCAGTTTGGTCATTAAGATAAATTGCTAAGCTTGGAGAACCAAAACGTATCTATTAGTAATTTCTTTCATTTCAGGAAAAGAGCAGTTCCATGAGTTGATGGCTCCACCCCAGCCCGCGCTCTTCTCTTCGTGACACGCCTCTGTGCTGCAGCGTGGGTCCTCCATGCAGACGGCCCACTTTGTCAAGTGGCACATAACTGGTGTGGAAAGTTAGTCCTTACTCTGATTCTGGAATCTTAGTTTTATTCAGTTAAGACTAGAGTTCCATCTTATGGAGTACTTTGTACCTTTCCTTTACCTTTCTCTATACAAAGATAAAAGCAGTGAGCCTCAGTTCACGTAGACAGAACCCCTCTATGTGAACATCGTGAGGAACGGCTCTTCTAGACTACCTGCTTCAGTTATCAGTGTTGATTTATGTTTTAGAGTCTATTAGGGCATTTCGGAACTAGCTTTAAAAATGTTTGTCATGTTATTCGTGTTTTTAGCTATTTCCCAAGAGCTCCAAGGGCCTCCTTTTACTTACACTGTACCTCTGACAAAACCAGAATACTTCGTTTGAGTTTTTCTAAACCAGAACTAAGAGTTTTGATAACCAGCCATCACAATAAATTTTACTTGTCCACAGTCGCACTTAAGCTAATGGAGGTTGCTGGGTATTTACTCCCCCGACCCACGGTGGTGACCATCAGCACTGTACCACCTTGTTCTGTCTATTGCGATGCCTTAACTTCACCACAAAGGGAAATCAGTACTTGCAACACTTACCCTTCTAGATTCTCCCTGCCTATACTTGAGCCTATTCTCACTCCTGTCCTCAAGAACTATTAAGTTCTAAGTACTACTGATTCAGGGCATCAAGAAATGAAATAACAGGCAACTAGAATTATGAAGAACATTCCAAGAAGATGACTAAATTAATGCTGTTTTTATTTGAAGTTCTGAGTTAACCAATCTTGCCCTCTGACTCGTAAGTACATGAATTGTTTCACAATGTAAAGAATGAGCACTCAATTATCTGAATAAATACTCTCGCTACTCTTTAGAAAACCAAAATTGTCAAACGAGATGATGTAGAAACTGAAGACACAAGAGCAGTCCCTTATTCCAGCCTGCCACCCCACTACAGGAACACCCTGCGGTGTGCCTATTGGGAGAACCGTTTCCCCACTACAGGAACACCCTGTGGCATGCCTATTACATACATACATACATATACATACAACTGTTTGGCACTTGGCATTCATACCTAAAAACTCAAGTTCCTGTTCTTTCTAAAACAACATTATTTGGTATTCTGCAATATCACAAGAAAATGCCATATTTTCAAAGTTAGTGAATCATGTATCTGGTGTCCTTTTATTTAGCTCTGTGATAGCTTTATGCTGAAATGATAAAGTTAATTTAGAACAGCAACAGTTCTGACTTTAAAATTATGACTCTGGCCTCTCAAACTGTCACAGTACAACATTTCTCAGGCCACACTGATCTCGGCTTCACTAGCAGACCAAGATGAAGCACTACAGAATTTAATTTGGAATTCATGGAGCAATTAAATGCTAAAGCAGACATGCTACAGGAAGCTCTCTCAACCACAAAGACTTAATTAGAAACCATATCAGCTAAAATAACCAACTTAGATGCTCTGGTGGAAGAGACAGTAGTAAAGTGTCAATAGGAAGAATCAACATTAAAAACAAAAATGAAAACAAAAAACAAAAAGCTTCTGATGAGATACATACTCATAAACACTGATTTAAAAAAAACAAAAAAACAAAAACACCGGCACCAGGGAGCCAGGACACTCCACAGCCTTCTGTGCACAGCCTGCCAGGAGAGAGTGATCTCCCAGCAGTGCTTTCACTTCTGAGTGGAGAAGTGAGATCTCCACCTTCTCTCTGGAGGGGAATAGTTAGGAGCACACAGGGCCTAAGATCAGTGGAGCAGCTGGGACAGAATTCTTCCTGCTGCCATTGGCAGCAGGAGCCTGGAGACTCCACAGCCTTCTGTGCACAGTCTACCAGGAGAGATCTCCCAGCAGTGCTTTCACTTCTGAGTTCAGAGTAGTAAGGACACAGGCTTACAGGCCCACAGGAGGAACAAACTCCAGGCAGAGACAGTACTAACTAGCACCAGAGATAACCAGATGGCGAAAGGCAAGCACAAGAACCCTACCAACAGAAACCAAGGCCTCATGGCAATATCAGAACCCAGTTCTCCCACCACAGCAAGTCCCAGATACCCCAACACACCGGAAAAGCAAGAGTTGGATTTAAAATCGTATCTCATGATGCTGATAGAGGGCTTCAAGAAAGACTTAAATAACTCCCTTAAAGAAATACAGGAGAACATCGGTCAACAGGTAAAAGCCCTTAAAGAGGAACCACAAAAATCCCTTAAAGAATTACAGGAAAACACAAATGATCAAGTGAAGGAACTGAACAAAACCATCCAGAACCTAAAAGTGGAAGTAGAAACAATAAAGAAATCACAATGTGAGACATCTCTGGAGATAGAAAACCTTGGAAGGAATTCAGGAGTCATAGATGCAAGCATCAATAACAGAATACAAGAGACAGAAGAAAGAACCTCAGGTGCTGAAGATACCATAGAAAACATTGACACAACAGTCAAAGAAAATGCAAAATGCATAAAACTGGTAACCCAAGACATCCAGGAACTCCAGGACACAATGAGAAGACCAAAACTAAGGATTATAGGTATATATGAGAGCAAGGAGGTCCAACTTAAAGGGCCAGTAAATATCTTCAACAAAATTATAGAAGAAAACTTCCCTAAACCTAAAGAAAGAGATGCCCATGAACATACAAGAAGCCTTCAGAACTCCAAACGAATTGGACCAGAACAGAAACTCCTGCTGGCACATAATGATCAAAACACCAAATTCACTAAACAAAGAAAGAATATTAAAAGCAGTGAGGGAAAAGGGGCAAGTAACTTATAAAGGCAAAAATCAGAATTACACCAGACTTCTCACCAGAGATGATGAAAGCTAGAAGATCCTGGGCAGACCTCATACAGACCCTAAGAGAACACAAATGCCAGCCCAGACTACTATACCCAGCAAAACTCTCAGTTACCATAGATGGAGAAACCAAGATATTCCATGATAAAAACCAAATTTACATAATATATTCCCACAAATCCAGCCCTACAAAGGATAATAGATAGAAAATGTCAATACAAGGAGGGAAACTACACCTTAGAAAAATCAAGAAAGTAATCTTCCAACAAACCCAAAAGATAGCCACACAAACATATAAATCACATCAGAAATAACAGGAAACAACAATCACTATTCCTTAATATCTCTTAACAACAATGGACTCAACTCCCCAATAAAAAGACATAGACTAACAGAAATATTTCTCATGTAAATCTTCAATTTTATCAGAAAATGTTTTGTAATTCCCCCCCCCCCTTTTTGAGACAGGGTTTCTCTGTGTAGCTCTGGCTGTCCTGGAACTCACTCCTTAGACCAGGCTGGCCTTGAACTCAGAAATCCGCCTGCCTCCGCCTCCCAAGTGCTGGGATTAAAGGCGTGCGCCACCACCGCCGCCCGGCCTGTAATTCCCCTTTTAATTAATTTAGTAATGTTTTTTAGGCCTACCATTTTTCTGCATTATTTTTCATGATAACCTTCAATTTTAATATGTCTTTCTATATATTTCCTCTATTTTATCAGAAATGTTTTCAATGTAAATCTTTTATCACAAATGTTTCTAATTCCACCTTCAATTAATTTAGAAAGTTTTTATATCTACCATTTTATATGTAAAATATTCCATGAAATAGTCAATTTTAATGTGTTTTTCTATATAATTCTTTGAATTTTACCAGAAACATTTTCCATGTAAATCTTCAATGTTATCTGAAAATGTTTATAAATCTACCTTCAATCAACTTAGAATTATCTATATACTTATCACTTTATCTGTATAATTTCCATGATAATCTTTAATTTTAACATGTTTTTCTATATATTTCTTCAATTGTATCAGAAATATTTTCCATGCAAATCTTCAAGTTTATCAGAAAATGTTTGTAATTTCACTTTCAATCAACTTAGGAATACTTTTATGCCTACCATTATTATATCTGTGTAAAATTTTACATGATAATCTTCAATTCTAACTTGCTTAAAATTTTTAACATCTAAAATTTTTCTTCAATTTTATCAGAAATATTTTCCATGTAAATCTTCAATTCTATCATAAAATGTTTCTATTTCATATTTCAATTAATTTAACAATGTTTTACATGTCTACCACTTTACTCTTTAATTTTTCATGAAAATTGTCAATTTTAATGTATTTGTCTATGTATCTCTTCTATTTTTTCTAAAATATTTTCCATGTAAATCTTTAATTTTATCATAAAGTATTTTTATTTCCCTTTTCAATCAAAAAGGAAAAAAAAGGAAACAAAAACAAAAAAATAAAAAACTACACCAACTTTAAAATAAAAAACGCTGGCTTTCCTCTAAATATATATACATATACATATATACACACATACACACACACACACATACACACACACACACACACACACACACACACACACATATATCCTCCACCACTCCAGGAATTCAGAAACTACAAGTCAAAGGTTTAAACAGGTTGTAGGCTGTCCATGTTTGGGAAAAGAAGAGACCCTGGTGTCGTGTCTACCACAGAAGTGCTCCTGAGGTGTCCGTCTATCGGCCCTGTGCCCTGTGCCACTGTGAAAAGAGCAGCTGTCCCCATGCTTAACCTCATGACATGACACAGCACACCTGAGCCCACCTTTATCCCTGAAGTTTCTTCTTCCCACGGTTCTTCATCTCGCTGTGTCAGTCTCTTGATCCCAGGACTCACAAAACGAAATGGCTCTAACTGCCAATGCTCTCTAGAATTTGGACTCTTCTGTCTCCTCCCTCCACCAGATGCCCAGCGTCTAGACTTGCCTCCCCTCCTCTAGCTTCATACATATCTGTGTCTCATCCTCCAGGAGCCTATGAGGATAATCATGCTTCAAATACACAATATTCACTACAGAAAACTATAAATGTACAAAGTATAAAAAGGAAACATTCGAACCTTATTACCTAAGTAAAACCATAGTTGTTTTAATATATTTTCCACCAGTTTTTATAGGTACTATTTGTAGAATCCTATTGTTATAATTTAACATTCTAACTTAATAAGCCTATATCTAGATGATACATATTATTCTACATAATATGGATGTATCATAAATTTTATAATTTTCTTATTATTTTACATAAAGTTACTTCCAATTTGCTACTCTTAAAAATGAGTATGTTCAACATTATTATAACAAAAATATTTTGGGACTCTTTTTTTCTTAGAGCAGATTTTGGAACTGAGAGTTTTAAAAATGTATTTATGTTATATGTACAGGTGTTTTGATTGTATGTATGTTCATGTACTGCATGTATCCCTGGTGCCTGTAGAGGCCACAGGAGGGTGTCAGATGACCTAGAATTGAAATTACACACAGTTGTGAGTAACCATGTGGATGCTAGGAATCAAATCTGGATCCTCTGGAAGAACAGTTAGTGTTCTTAACCACTAAGCCATCTCTCCAGGCCCAGAAGAAAAAATATTATTATTATTATTATTATTGTTGTTGTTGTTGTTGTTGTTATTAGGCTGAGGAGATGGCTCAGTGGGTAAATGCACACGTATAAAGATTACACATGGATTCTCAGAATCACATACATCTGGGCAGAGTACTATGTATCTGTGGTGGTTTGAGGGAGAGTGTTCCGAAAGCCTCATAGATTTGAATGTTTGGTCATAGGGAGTGGTGTTCCTTGACATGGAATGTGTGGCCTTGTTAAAATAGGTGTGACCTTGTTGGAGGAAGTCCCTGGGAGTGGGTTTTGGATTTCAAATGCTCTAGCCATGCCCAAAGTCTATCTCTCCCCACTTCTCTCCCTCTCTGCTGCCTCCCAAGCTGGAAGAGTTAGAAGAATTCCAGGCATTCAGTTATTCTGGTATATGCTGGGACAAGGAAGGGGATCTGTCTCAGAGGACCAAAGCCAGGACTGATGCTTGAGGTTGTCTTTTAAGCTCCACACATGTATGTGCATGCACACGCATATGCACATACAAAGATTTAAAAAAAACTGATCATTTTAAAATGCCACTAAATTGCTTCACCAGGGAAATGAAACCAATCTATAACCTTGTGCATATAACAATGCTAGTCCCATTGACCACGCTCATCAGAGCACTGTTTTGTTTTTTATTTTTTAATACTTGCTCTGTTGTAAGAAAGCATTTTTAAAATTACCTGTGACTTCTGAATTTACTCTCCTGCTCCATCTGCATTTCCACTTTTATGCCTTGGCCCCTTACCTATTTGGGTCATTTGTTGTAAAAGACTTCTAGGGCTCTAAGCTTTTGCTTGCTATATTGTTGCTAAGATATTTAGTATTTTCTTGGTTTGTCCATCATGATTTCTAAGCATGCTTTTTCTTATTGAAAAAGTAATCAGACTTCTAGTCTGGTTCTACATGTAAGAAACTTCAAAATCACCACTCTGTCCTCATAAAAGTGAAAAGCTGAACAATTAAAACAGAAAGTATCAAGTCTTAGATAGTTGAAAAAAGCTAAGTGATGGGGCAAGCTAATGCCCACAAAACTGTGCAGCTACACAAGCAGATAAATGCCTGTTAACACTGAAGCACAAGCCTCCTTGGGAATCAGGCTTAAGACAGGAAAAGCCAGCTGTAATTGAGGAATCGCTAGAGGCTAGGTATGGTCAAATCTGCAAATGAAAATGCCAGAGGGGCCCATTTATAAGTAACCATCCAAGTACTTTTATGTATTACCTACAAGTGCTGAATTGTACAAGTGTACAAGTGCTGAGAAAATTCACCTTGTGCTAATAAGGGAAGAAAGGCACCACTGTGAAATACATCAGATGGTGCCAAGGTCTTATCTTGATTTACCTATAAAAGTTTTGTCAGATTCACTGTCTATTCTAACAATATCATCTTCCCTAGGAAGGGAGAAACATTGAAAAACAATGGCCAAGTTCACCACCTAGAGGCATAGGCACACCAACAACCTGAGACTCCATCACCTCTACCTCATCTTAACATTAGTACTCAAGGGTGCTTATGGCAGTTCCATTTACCTAGTATATCACATCCAGCTACCAAGAAAAAAAAAAAAAAGACAGTTCACACTAATGAAATAGATGTTAGAATTATCAGAACAAGAATTACTACTTAAGCTGAGCATTCTAAGAGATATTTGATAAAGTAAATAGCACATAACACAGGATGGGAATTGTGGACAGTAACAGACATCCTACAAAAGAGCCATTACTTGTGTAATTAAAAACATTTTTTGTAACAAAAATTAAGAGTGCATGACTTCTGGATAAGATGCTAGACCAGAAGTTACCTGTGTACAACCCAAAATAACAGAAGACTCCATAAAGTCACAAAGGTTCCAGGATTCACAAAAGGTGCAGAGAGAAAGATGAGTGACAACCTGAGAGATGCCAAACTACACAGCTCACTGCCCGCCTTCCCAGCGGGAAGGCAGACGCTCCTGGGGGAAGAACAGGCAGGCCACCCTCAAGATAAGCTCAGAGACCTCACTAGCCTCCAAATCAGCTACAGATTTCAGCACAACAGAGATTCCGGTCAGCACTGGGCAGGACACCCAGTTTCTTCCTCTCTGTCACTTAGCAGGGACCTGGCATCTCCTTGAGAGAACCCAATGTCTGAAAAGGCACTAACTATCCTAGCGGCCTGAGAGTCGGGACACAATGGGAATTCGCAGCTAATCTGCTGCGAGGTTGTGGAAGAAGCAGGCCACTGCCAGAGCAGCAGGTCAGCTCGGGCAGTGGAACAGACGTATCAACTGAGACGAGCTGTAGGGATGACAGCCCCGAGCCCGAAGTAACTGGCACCTCAAGGCCCACAGCCATCTTAGCTGCTGGTTCACTGCTCCAGGAGGCAAGCTCCGAGGCTCTGGGGTGTACCTGGCAGCTCAGTACACATGCACGCACCATCCTCCCATCAGAGAAAAGCCAATCCAGTAGCTCATCTCCTACCCCCTACTGTGCTTCCGGTCACCTCCCCTCCTTATTAAATATTACTTCTACTCCCCTGTATGTGTGTGTACATGTGTGGTGGAAGCCAGAGGTGAATGCTGAGTCTCCCTCAACCATTCTTTACCTTAGTTTTGCTTCAGTTTGGAGACAGGGTCTCTCTCTGGACCTGGAGCTTGGAGACTAGACTGAAGGATCAGCAGTTTCCAGGTCCGTCTGTCTTTACCCTGCTGCACTAAGATGACCAGGGCGTGCTGCTGTGCTTGGCTTTTCTGAAGACTTGAGTTAAATCCCAGAATCTCACATAGTAGGAAAAAAAGAACCAACTCTTCCAAGTTGTCCTCTGACTTCCACACAAATGTCCATAGGGACACACATACAAACACACACAAACATTTTAAAAATTAGTACTTGAAGCTCTTCAGCAAATGGCGCTGACCTGCAGAAGAATGGAGCTACAGCCATGTCTGACTACACGGTAATTACTGTATGAAATTCTGTGAACCTAGTCTAGTTCTACTGAGCTTTTTATGCAAGGAAATAGCAGAAATGCCCAATGAGAAAGTGAGCCCAAAACTGACCTCACAGGCTTTCCCTACCAGGTTATGTTAAACTGCTTGATGGTTACACATTAATTGTGTTTGCTCAAAAATATCTGTATGTGACAGAATATGATCATTTTTCTCATAACAAGGTTACAGAAAAATATATTTAAGTATTTCAGAGAAAACTACTTGTCAAAATAAAAGGCAAGCCTACAAGTTAAATGACACGCTCAGTGTGCTACTTCACAACAGTTTCCCCAGTGAGGAACCGTCCCTGCACTGCTGTTATTATAAACCGTGAGCTTCTGCTCCTTGTCATGTCTTAATCTGTAAATCCTAAGATTATCAATTGCCTAGACATATCACATATATAAAATCATTAAGAAGATTTTACTTTTGAGATAGGGTTTCACATTGTAGCCTAGACTACCTGGAACTCACGAAATAGCCCAGGTTCGTCCAAACTCATGGCACGCGCGCGCGCGCGCGCGCGCACACACACACACACACACACACACACACACCCATTTACCTCAAGCCTCCCTAGAGCTAGGATTACAGTTATGAGCCACAACACCCACTGGGTAAATTGCTTTTTAAAAGAATGCCAGACTGTACGAGAAAATTATACATGAAAGCATAGCAAATATAGCTAATACAAAATACAAGCATTTCTACTGCCATCTCTCTCTCTCTCTCTCTCTCTCTCTCTCTCTCTCTCACACACACACACACACACACACACACACACACTGAATATTCAGTGTGCACAATCTAGCAGAGAATAAATGAAAGACCCAAAATATGGCTGTGCGAGACTAGAGTGAGCTCTACTGCATAAAGGCCTCAGACAGCACTTCTCACTGCTGCGATGGAACAGCTCGTTTGCACTCTACTACCCCGTGAGTAGTTTTAATGCAGTAGGTACAAGCCTTGAATTAGATGTGTGGTTTCTAAAGGAGATAGGGCAACCCTACAGACACTCAGTTCTCTCCTCCTGGTAGCTATCTCGGCAGCTTGTACAGCCGACTTCAAAACTTCCACAATTCCACCTATGAAAAGTGTTGTTTTGGGACACACTGCTTTTCTTTACTTTCTAGGGTCTGGCACCACGTGACACACTTTTCACAAAGATTTGCTTTCCTTTGCACCAAGTGACTCCGGTATTCTCTAAAAGGCTATTCTTCAGCTACAGGAGACTTAAAGGCTTGAATGGAGAGGATAAAGGGGGACCCAGATCTTCATACTGATGTTCCAATTTCATAGCTTCCAGTATAATTACATACTGAAATATTTTTGATAGGATTGAACTTGCTTCGGGGCAATTTGTAGGATCTTCTTTAAATTAAAAAAAAATCATACAGATAATTACCATCACTTTCTGTGATGTTTCAGGTACAGCCTGATTTCTCAGTGTTTTTCAGCTCCGGGGTGATAAAAAAAAAAAAATACCTTCAACTTTCTACAGTTAAAAAGGCAGATTAACCATTTAAACTTAAAACTGAGCCATGCTACTCAGTTTCAGGATAATTCTCTAAAATACTGTACAAATAAAAGGTGTTATAAAGATCAATTGACACCACAATCAAATGAATCAAGTAATCTGTTTTTCAATGAGAATTATGCACAATGAGCTCTATACAGGCACCTCGCCCAGCACCCGAGAAGACCTGTAAAATCCAGCAGCCTGTGGGTAAGGGGTCAAGAGCGCGAGAGCACGCTCAGCAGAGAGGGCCATGAGTCGGTCCCCGCACCATGAAGAAGGCAGAGCTGTGCGCTCAGCCAGTGCTAGGAACACACGCATCCCTTCCTTCCCAAGCATCAGTGTCAAAGTATGAAACACACAGGGACTAAAGAGACCTCGGAACAACAGAATCCTCTGAACTGCTTTCTAGACGCATAATAAACTGCTTTTCCCATGAATTTCTCAGCACAACTAGCGTCAACAATAATCTATCATGCCAGGCACTGTTTTTATGAACATGTGTTAAGAGACACTTCCATAAAGTAGGCATGTTTTTATCCCTCCACTACAGAGAAGTAAGTTACACACTCCTGAGATTTCCACTAGCTTTTCCAGGGCCACGCCACTAAGGAAATATCTAGGCCCTTGCACTCTTAAAATTCATAATCACTGATATTTAAATGTCTCTGAAGAGGCAGATAATGCCTGCACTTCACATATACAGACAAAGAAGAGTTGAGGAAAAATCCTAATTCTTAATTTTCAATGACACAAAGATTACATTCTAATTTTATGTTACAATTTCTGTGTGTGTGTGGGGGGGGTGCTAACACATGCATGAGGGTGCCCACAGAGACCAGTTGTGAGCAATTTGACCGGCATACTTGGAGTTAACCTTAAACCAGTGAGCTATCTTCTCTTGAGCCCCAAAGTTTATCTTCAATTTCTACAGATATCTCTATTTCCATAGGGTCCTTGGTAGAAAACAAAAGGAAAAAGAAAATCTACATTGTATTTCATTTATTGTAACAACAGTTAGAAGCTAACTGAGCTCTTGTCTGTTTTTTTGTTTTTTAAATTGGGTATTTTCTTTATTTACATTTCAAATGTTATCCCTTCGCTGTTGCCCCCCCCAAAAAAAACCCTCCCTATCCCCTCTCCCTCCCCCCTGCTTCTATGAGGGTGATCCCCCACTCACCCACCTACTCTGGCCTCCTCCCTGGCATTCCCCTACACTGTGCATCAAGCCTTCACAGGACCCAGGGCTTCTCCTCCCAAGGCCATCCTCCGCTACATCATGCAGCTGGAGCCCTGGATCGCCCCATGTGTACTCTTTGGTGGGTGGTTTAGTCTCTGGGAGTTGGTTTGGTTTGGTTTTGGCTTTGAAGGCCATTCTCATCGCCAGCTGGGCCAACTACTCTGAAGGAGAGTGCCCTCTTGTCAGAGGCACCCCACAGCTATCTCGGTGAGAGCCACTAAGGAACTCACAAGGCTTAGCTGCTACTTAAATTCTATCTTTAGCTCTCCTGTTTGCACTGGCAGTTTCTGTCATTGTTCTCTGGCTGGGTTTTAGGTTGGTGGAGGTCAAAGTTCATTTCTGGATGTCCTCTATTCACTATTAACAGGTGGGGGTCATGCTGAGGTAAGTGAGTGTGTCCCTTCACAGGATGACCGTCAGAGCAGCACAAGGCGTGCTTTAGTTTTTCATAAAGATAAGGACCTTAAAGGTCCTATTTTTTGAAAGCTAAAGCCTCAGACTTAGAGAACATTATCTAGCAAGTTACTTTAAGGTAACTGTTGATAAAAATTCCAAGCCAGTTTCTCTTGCTGTTATACAACTACTACCATTCTCTGAGAATAGCTGTCAATCAGATCATGCCTGTAGGGCTGGGATGTATCTGGTGTGGTGCCCAGTATGCTATTGGTGCTCAAACTGTAATTCAAGCAACAACAACTACTGCCAGGTTACTGCACGCAAAAAACGAAATGACAGAAAAGCTATACACAGCTCAGAGTCAGAAACTGTGAGCCGGTTTAAGGGCTTCTTTTGAGAATAAAGAGAAAAACTCTGCAATTGATGTTGATGGGTTCACGTTTAGTCAAGTTCATGGGGTAGAGACAAAAAATTCTGAGGTAGGTTTTCTAACTGCTTGGTTTTTTGTTTATGTTTTATTTTTTAAAGATGAGAGCAGGACTCTTTCACTGGGACCAAAGTCTGACAGGATATAGGGAAGTTAAAGGCAGTGTATCTCTATCCCTTTAGAGTTTTTAAAGGTAGGTAACTTTGTTTCCAGAGAGGAGAAAGGGTACCAGAGGAAAGAAAAGATCTGTCTCTGTCTCAGTGCCTGTTCTTCAAAACTGGGAGAGAGAGACAGAGAGGGGGGGTGGAGGAGAGACACCAGGAGGAAGGGGGCACATTACAAGTTCAGGGCCCAGATGGTCAACAAAGTAACAGTTTTTAGTAATCTGAGGTGTGTGAGAGTGCCTGAAGACGAGGGGCAGCCCGCGGCAGGGGAGTCAGCTCATTGAACTGCACTGCACGCTACAGAAACTAAGACTTTAACCTATATTTTAAAACCCTAATAAACTGTAAGTTTTATATGGGGAAAAAAATAAGACAATAAAACTTTTATAGTGTGTGCCGGTATAGTTAAAACACTCCCAGTGTATCCGTGGTAAGATGAACACAGATCGCTCTGCCCTGTGTATGAAAAGAAGACACTGGTTTCTGAAGACAGATGCAGGGAACCCAGCAAGTTCCCTGAGGAAAGGAAGAGTGAGATCCAGACAGAATTACCTTTCTCCTTTTTAAAGTGAAACAGTGGCTAGATATTGCCTTTTCAATTATGTTTCTAATTCCTAAGTTAATTTCTAAAATAAAGGGCATTCTTTGGAAACAAAGTTAATTTTAAGACTACTAATGAAAATTTTAAATAGAATTTTCATTTTCCTGTTTTAATATCAATGGCTCTGTAATATTTAAGAATTTTAAGAAAAATTCATGTTTATATAAAACTTCTTAAAGATAAATACCTGATCTAAGTCAGATATTTCTTTCTCGGCCCAACAGCAGCTAACTACATAAAGCTTTTTCATTTTTCGTCTCTCCGAGCCCTACTTGCTATCTCCCACCAGAGCTCCAACACTTTCGGATGACGGGCGCAGCGGGGTGGCTTCGGCGGCGGCTTCAGCCTCCATGGCCACTGCCTTCCGTGTTTAAAAATATCTTCACATTTCTAAGACACAAACTGGATGTGGGCCTTAATACTTGTTGGGACAATTCTTATTTTGCTGTTTAGAAGTATTTCATTTGTCTTATTTTAAAAGGTTAAAAAAATACCTTATACATGAAAAAATATAGAAAAAGGGATCGTTCTGTAGTCAAGTAATTTCAATAGCAAAACAGTAACCATTTTTACTGAATAAATACTAATAATTGAATGATAGCTTAGAGACAGTGAGATATAGGAAACTATTTTTATGACATTTAAAAGTAGGAATGATATTGATTCCTTTGAAAAATAACACAATGACATGAAAATAAATATTCCATAAAGAAAAAGTTATCATCAGTGTACTGTTTCTTATATTCTGAAAAAGAGTGAAACCTTCAACTCCTGTAAGACTGACTGGAGACTAAAGTCAACACCCACGCATGTTTGTTTTTTAGTTGACTGGGCAGAAAACAGGAACTTGTACACTAAGGAGATGTCAGTTCACCAGAGCACCGCTGGGCTGCCCCAGAAGGCTGAGCCTTTCGACTCTGGAATACCTCCTATGTACAAATCTTTATGACCCACAATCTAAAATGCCTGCTGTGTAACTGGGCATTCCAGCCTAAGTGCAGAGACATGACTCTCCAGAGTGACAGAAGTTACCAAACCTAATTCATAAAATGCTGAGAAGACAGACTTAGGTTTAGACAGTCACATAGTTTCATGATTATTTCCAGGCAGGGCCCCAAACAAGCTGTTTAAAATGGACTAAAATCAGTACAGGGATCTCTGAAGTAATTGATATATTCTAGTAAACGGTTCATTCTAAAATTAAATGCCGAGTTCCATTTTTATCCTGATTACCATTTTAAATTGAGATTATCTCCTAGGAAAAGATGGCTGCAGGGAGGGGCTGTGTTGCAGCGGTATGGCGAGAACAGAGGGGGCGGGCCGGGGGAGCCAGGAGGGGCGGAAGGGCAGAGAAGACAAGTGCGACCCAGCTCGTCTCTCTGACAGTGCTTTCAGTAGTCCTTTAAAGAAGGGGGAAATTTGTTTGCACAGAAAATCAAGACTGTTCTATTTGTCTATTCTTTCATCTTTTAAAAGTCAAAATTCTTATTCCAAGCACCTACCCATAAAAGAAGGGTAGGAAACCTAGTTTTTATCAAAAACCACTGACACACAGCAGAAAAAAAACAAAAACAAGGCAAAACAAGAAGGAATTACTTAAGTCTATAAAGATTTGTTTTTCTTGATGTTTGTCCTCTCATGGGGCCCTTAGGTAGTCCAGGCTGGTTTCATAGTCACAAACCTAGCTGTTGACCCTCTCGAGAGCAAGGGCTATCAGATTTTTTTTCTGTGAATTTTCTACATTTTTAAGAAGAAAATGTAATGTACAAACTCTAGTAACAAAGAAGCATCAAAATATTCGTATAAAGTAGATCTGAGTAAGAGGATTGCGTGGAGAAATGGAAGAGTGGGTGTGGAGCGGGAGTGTGGGACTGAAAGTAGGGCTGGGCTGGGAGTGACGGTGAGCCTGATGACCAGCGCTGAGCCCTGGCCGTAAGCCTGGTGGCCAGCGCTGAGCCCTGGCAGGGCAGGAGGCAGGCGGGGTGCAGCAGTCACCAGAGAGCACCTCCTCATGGCCTATTTTTGTTTCTGACATGCTTCTGGGCAGGCAGGCGAAACCCAAATCAGAAACCCGCTGACTGTGATGTGAGGTTTCTAACTCACTAAACACACCATGCAGAGCTAGAGCGAAGGAGAGAACTGGAACTGGGATCAAAAGCTACGATGTGGGGCTGGAGCTGGAGCTGGAAGGAAGGGAGGAGGCAGGAGAATTGCCACTTTTATTTAAAGTTCTTCCAAGTTCTGACTTGTTGCCATTTGTGTGCAGCAGTGAGAATAAAGACATAACCTTTATGTCCAAAATGACAAGTCTGACCCACGGTGAGGTGAAAGCCCTCTTCAGGAGGAGAGAGAGAATCTCTCCCTCTCCCTCTCTCTCTCTCTCTCTCTCTCTCTCTCTCTCTAATTCCATCAAAAGGTTCTTGTCAAAAACAGATTTGATTTTCTTCTCTGTGTACGCACGTTAGTTACGGATGATTAATAAAGCGTTCATTCTTCTGTTTGCTTTGGCAGAGAAGTCACTAAGGTTGTGTTAGCGTTAAGGAAATATTTCACTTTATGAAGAAAAGATATGAAGTATTGCTTATTTAAATATACAGATGGTTAAAAAAAGAATTTATTCCTGGTTAGGCTCACAAACAATAAAAAAGTTTCAGTGGAAAGTAAAGAGTTTATTCCACTTAGAAACTATGAAAATGTTATACTTATCCAAATGGGCTTTCTGAATTTACCTATTGTGTGGGATGGCAGACCAAATGTTGATAGGATGATAGAGCATCATAAAAGATTTCATACTGAATACAGCAAAAGAAATCACCATTTAAAAATATTTAAATACACAAAGACATTAAAAAATAAAATCCTATGATGTAAAAAGTAATTGTATCCCAAACCCTTCCTATGCCGAGGGTATCTAAACCCCCAGACTGAGACAGACACTGAGACTGCACTGTCCTGGGTGTGTGCTGCTATACCACACAGTCACAGAGAAATGGCAATGCTATCTACCCTTTCATGCTTGTTATAAAGTCATTTTATAAATTAAATTACTTTGCCTGTCCATCAAGAAATAGTAGTTAAGGCAATTTAGATTCTTGCAATTCCTGCTTGATTTAAAAGTTAAAGTCAGTCAAAACCAATAATCTGACTGAAGCTCCACGCCGGCTGCCTTGAGGTTGTCAGTCATCAGGCCCACCAACACAAAGTGAAGACAAATAAGGATATGTAGGGGAAATGTTGTAAATAATCTAGAAAGCACCAACTACAGAACAGAGAAGACAGCTCTCGGGTATGAAGTCAGTTCTCAGGTCTCCACTTTACCCCTAAGTTGCTAATGAAAGCAACTTACAAAGAGAATGAGATGAAGGAGAAAGCCTAGGTGTGGAGCAAGAGTAAGGAATCCTGAGGGTAAATGAAGGTGTATAAACTTTCACAGTACGCAAGACTTTAGACACTGTGCTAAGCGCACAGTCATTCCTGGTAGCCGGCAGGCTCCTCACCCCTCGTTTCCCCTCCTTCCCAGCACGCTTGGCTTGGCAGCTCCCATTTCTTTCTATCAGACCTAAATTATACCCCTCTCCTACTTTTCCCTCCCAATGCAAAATAAAAAAACAAACAAGCCAATCGAGTCTTTTGTGCCTTCCCTTTGTTAGTGGCTCATATATGTAACACAGTCATTATTTACAAAGTATCACTGCCTGTTTAGAATCCTTCTTCTCAGCCTCCCTACCAAGTTAAACTGCCGATTTCAGGTGGTTCCTGTTAACTTGATTTCATTTTGTCACCCCCCCCCAGTCATCACTTTCATTTTATACGATCTACTTGTTGACATGTCTGCACTGAAACCTGCCTCTAAACTCAACTCTGAACCTTGCCACAAGAACCGTCCTTGAATGAACAAGGCCACTGGTGAAGGACTGGTTTTGTCTAATCCTCTGAAACCCTCTAGCCTTTCACTGGCATGAATTCTAACCCAGAGTCACTGCAGCAGAAACAGAGGCCCTCTCATAGCTCACACTTGTGAAATAGTTTACCAGTGCCTGCGGAGAACCCGGCCACTGTGAAAAGTTGGAGTTAACAAACATTTTTATATGTAAGAGAAAACATGTAAAAAGTGTGAAAAGGACAGACATGATGCACATTTTAAAATAAGGTAAATAATGCTACCTGTAAATGTTTCTAAATATGAACCTAAACTCATACCCGGACATGTTCAAACAAAGAACAATTCTAAAGGAAAACAAGTCATTCTATTAACATAAGAACGATTTTCCTCTTGATTATTTCCAGTCATTAAGTTGGTCGTATGACAAAGGGTTATACAGTTTGCTTGTACATTTTTCCTTTGCAGAGCGGAGTCACAGTCATAGCCCGTCACACCACACACCTCACTGAGGTACAGAGACTAACCCTGGGCAGCATGGCAGGCACGCCACTCTGAGCTTACTTACTAAGAATGCGACTGGACACGTGCTGGGTATTTATAAATGCATAATGGATTTGCTGCAGTTTGTAAATCGACAAAAATACTTTTTAACACATAACTGCTTCAAATTAGCAGGGAGATACAAAACTATTACATGGAAAATTAAAGTCAAATTAAAAGAAAATCCACAAGTATAGTATACTAATAAGTGACAAGTTCATTTTTTTAAACATGCTCTGAGCATCTACTGTTTTAAAAGCTTTATTCTGAGTGTATAAATTATACATAAGAGCTATGTCACTTAAAATGAGCAAATGCATAGAGAAAGCACTGACTGATCTGGGCTATGAGATGCTTCTGATTTCTCAGAGACAAATCTCGTGTTAAGGTACAATCATTCTTTAACTCCCAGGACTGGAAATGCGTGTCCTATTCTTGAAGCTGCCTCAGACAGCAGCGTGTGCAGTACTTACATGATGGTGCCAAATGACATACTTTAAAAGTAGATGCAGAGCACCAGAACCATGTGTAAGTCAGCTTCAACCCAATTTAACCTATATGTGACAAAGTGCCCACTGCTGTAGACAGACTACAGCCAGACTGCAGTGCAAAGGTCTGCAGTACAACTGTCAGACGCCAAGTGCTTCCAGAGCAAACGCAAACTATTTGGTAATACAGAGAACAGCCACAGTTACTGAGTATTCTTTTCTGAATACTGAGACAGAGTTATAATTTAACATTAAGATAACCTCATTTTAAAGCAGTTTTTAATTTATATATTTGAACAAGCACCAAAATATTGTTTAAAATTCCTATTTATATATTCATGATTTTAATATATTATAAACATAAACCTATATATTTTAATTATCAAAATTTAAGATTGTCAACTAGCTATCCCAAAAAAACTTTATTAAAAATTTATCCTTGAAAATTTTAATTAAAACTAACAACTTTGACTTCATATGCTGCCATTTGTTAAATGCTTTCACACAATTATCAATTCAAAATATTAATCTTATAATTTTAAATTTTTAAAATGAAACTAAATTGTAACATGATTCCATAAATTAATTTTCCAAAAAATATTAGCATAACTTATAATGAGTAAAGTTCTAATGTTAGTATGTGGCTAAAATACACAGGTGATCATGTATACTGGGCTCAAATAGACAATCAGGTCTTGTCACCACATGCTTAATTAAGTCTTGTGATTATTTTCTTTAAAATACTATCATCAAATAACCTACCCTAGTAAAATTGATCTTTATGTAAGAACCTTTGGCCATAAAATACCTTTTTCTAACAAAATATCAACTTCCAGTTTTCCAAATTAGTTAAATTATGTTCTATTTAAAGAGATATAAGAGCAAATATCTAAAATCAAATTATCAAATATATACTAATACTTGAAGCTGGTGGGTGAACCTCAGAATAGCAACAAAGAAATGGGTGCTATCCTAGCACCTTAGATAGCTGGGCTGGTGTCTAGATCATAGTTCCTTCGCTTCTTTATCAGCAAAATGAGGGAGAACTTCATGATTTCTAATTTAAGCTCAAATTTCTGATTATTCTTATCTAGAAATCCATGTCTATACAAGGAACTAGGTTCTAAAACTATAGCCCAGCACAAGAGTGAGTTTTAACTTCCAGGAAACAGCAGGATCACTCCAGCATTATTTTACAGTGTCTTACTGTCTCAAGGTGAGGTGCTCAGATGAAGTGTGGGAGGCACTTACTCTACTGTGCTCACCTGACGAAGGCACAGACACTGACATCGAGAGAGCAGGGTGCTCATTCTGCCTCACCCAGACCTATGCAGTGGGCCTCCAGAAGCGAAGCAGGGACAAGTAACAAGAGCTAAAGCGAAACATTCTGACCCTGCTTCTGAAACAGAAGTCTACAGTACATTCTGACCCTGCTTCTGAAACAGAAGTCTACAGTACATGTAGAAACCAACCCCAACAAGTGAAGGGTGTGAACACTAAAGCCACAGCCTAACACAAGTGTGTGCAAGGGAGGGACAGTCAGTTCTTTTAATTAAGCTTAATACTCAGGTGGACTCACATTATATTATAAAGTTATGAACTCTAAGTTTCACTGTTAGGGCATGCCACAAGCACACGCCACTTTTAAAGGGAGGAGGAGTCTAGGAAAGGGCTCAGCGTGCGGCCAGACAGTGCAGGCTGGATCCCAGGCACTGGAATCCAGTGCAGGAAAGAGAACTGATTTCAAGTTTCTCATCTCACACACACACACACACACACACACACACACACACACAAAGACAACAATGCACATGTACACACATATAAACACACAAAATGTAAAAAAAATGCAAAGAAAAACATGTAAGGGACAAACAATTTGTTAAAGGAATTTGACTTTCTTTGAAAGTATGTTGTTTTTCAGTATCCAGCCACCCACACGTTATTTTAAAAGCAAAACAAACAAAAAGCCTTTGTGCCACAAACTGTCCCTGACTCCACTTTGGCATTTTTAGCAGGCTGATAACGTGTTCTGCTCATGTGGTGTTGACTGGTTGATTGTGACTGGTGTGCCACCAATGCAGACCAGGCCAAGGGACTTTCCTCACTTATTTAATTCAGTGACCCTAGGCACTGCAGGGGAAGGTCAGCGTCAGTGAGACTCAGTGAGACGCTGCTGTGGGACCCGTTCCCCAGCCTGGCTCCTTAAATGCTATGATGGTGGTGAAGGTGCAGAAGACAGAGCAGCCTGGAGCACCTTCCCCGCGTCACCTGTGTTCACTGACATCACACAGCGCATGAAAGAAGGAAACTAACAAGCGTCAGGGGCCTGGCAGCAGAGAGGAAGTTTTTCCTAGTAGCTTTAACGATCTTGTTTCTTAGCATTTGCAGGAGTGCTACGCCGCAGCACCTATGGCAGCATCACGGGCTTTCGGTTTAGTGCAGGTGCCGGACAGACTTTTGTGTGAGCTGAAAGGCACTGGCTGTAACACAGAGCCTGGCACTGGCTATGAGACTGTCAGTGCAGTGGGCTGCAGATGTGTGCACTAGCACTCTGTGTGGAGTCGGGAGGCATGCATGAAAGGTCATGGCAGTCTTGAATTTGGCAGCTTCTTCTACAGTGAGCATGAAGAGTTAAGAGAGCCCAGGGCCACGCCTGGGACACCAGAAAGTAGTGTACATCGGAGACAGTCCCTGGCCTTGGAAAGATGCAGCCCTGAGAAAAGAAGGCAGAGTAGTTTTGAGTGGAAGGAGGGTCGAGAAAGTCTCATTTAAAAACACTTAGAACCTACAACTACCACCTTTCATACTAGTATTTAAATTAAAACATCATATGTAATTACAGAAACTGATGAAGCAGTTTTCTAATATTTAAACATAAGTATCAAAAGACATGACATCTTTCTCAATACACATGCATGTATACACACATGTGCATGCATGCACACATACACACACACCCCACAATATCACACACACATATACACATACATGTTCACACATATGCATACCACACCACACTTGAACATATACACATCACACACCTATATACATCACACACATATCACACATGCACATCACACACACCTATATACATCACACATACACTACACACATATACAAACTTCATACACATACAAAGCACAAACACACTATAACCCCCCACAATACACATATGCACCTCTCTCTCTCTCTCTCTCTCACACACACACACACACACACACACACACCTACACACACCCTTATGTTGTTGTCTCTCCAATGTACATTCTGAAACCTTTATTGACACAAGTAATTTATAATGTTTGACTACTCAGTCTCCTAGAGCACTTTTATAATGAGAGCAAAGTACTATCCTGTACTCTTTTTTAATAATTTGATGTGTCAAAGGGCAGACAGTTAAGTTCCTCAAGCATGCATAAATGTTAGTTTCTGTAGATAACTTAGGATCTTAGGCTTAACTCTTTATGACCAATCAGAGAAGACAGCTGCTGGAGGTAAAGCTCAGTGGATGAGGCTTACCTACATGTACAGAGCCGGGTTCGCTCCCTAAGACCGAGAACAGAAGAGAAAGAATGGGAGGAGGCAGAGGGAAGGAGGGAGGGAGGGAGGGAGGGAGGGAGGGAGGGAGGGAGGGAAGGAGGAAGGAATAGATGAATGTAGCTGGCAAACTCAAGGCATCTTCACTGGACAGACAGATATTTTTCACAACAGATCCTTCTACTTTCTTGTCATCACCATTAAATCAAATACAGACTTACCCACGTATAAGCAAGCGAACAGTATCGTACAGATCTGACTATACCTAAGCTCCCCAGAGGGCCGCAGCTGTGAGTCCTGAAGGCACTAGAATGGCATGGTCTACTATGTGTACATTAAAATAGAGGTTTCAGTTACAAGTCAAAGCTGTTGGTCCTGCAGAAGTACACAACATGCAAAAGTAATAAAATGATTTCCGAAGACTAAAACAAGAATAACTGTTTTTCCTTGTTGAAGGAAGGCAAAAGCAGTCTCTGGGGAGAGAGCACATTAAAGTCGGAAGGAGAGTGTCCACTGGGATGCGCAGTGGCCTGGTCCTCCCGGCAGAGTTCTCTACTGCAGCATAATGGCTGAGCAGCCCATCACGAGGCTATGTGCAGCGCCCTCCACCTCACTAAGCTCAGGTTTCTAAGTTAGGAAAGTTTGGTTTTAAAGAGTCAAGCATCATAAACACGAGCTGCTTACACCCGTACACCGACACTCTCTCCTGGGCACACTGGATGGTTTGAGTGAGATGCCTACTGATCTTAGATACAGTATCAGGAAAGTGCAGAGGATTCTTAAAAACCAACCCCAGCATTTTCAGCAGCGCCAGAATTCAGTTGTTCTGTAGCTATAAAAACACCCTCACTGCGTAGAGGAACGACAGCAACTCTAAACCACTGAGCATTCCTTAATAATCCTTTTCTCTTGGCACCAAAACAAAACCACCACTAAAAGAAAAGCACACAGTTCCTCCAAGCCCTCCCTCTACACACAATGGCATTCTGATATAAAGAAACCACCACACTGTGTCCCCATCACAGCCCTAAGGAGGCACTACTTAAAAATTACCAGTGCTCTGTGAATCATTCTATATTAAAATTAGATGGTTCTAAACATCACACATATAAAAATGTATTGTTTGACACAGTGCCATTTTGATGATAAATTGCAATCTATAGCTCAAATAATTCTACCTAGGGATTAACATTTCAGAGGCTGAGCCTGAGATTATGTGTGTGAATCTTGAATTTCATCATCTCCCTTTGGCACAATAGCTTATTCTTCCTTTTTTCATCTATTCTCTCAGGAAGGGTCAGGGAAGCTTAGCCTTGCTGTTGCCTTCATTTCATCTCTACATTAACCAGATACCTTGCAGTCTTTTTAGCTCTTATGTGTTATTTCATTGCAAATACTACCCTGAACTGAGCTACTGCTAATGAGGTTGGTACCAAATCAAAGGGTGCCATCAAGTGGCTATAATACTCTCAACAGCATTACACCGAATGATGGTTCCAGGAAGATTTTCTTCCCCACAGAGAAGCTGTGCTCTGCTGGGAAAGAATGCTTAAAGGGAGGAGGGAGGAACTCTCCACATTAACTTTTATTCTATTTCCTATCCTTCCAAGATTGCTTTTCTGCATATTTCACTTAGAAAGTACAACTTCAGAGTCATGGTTAGGATTAATGCTCAGGCCAAAATATTATCAAATGATATTAACCACAATTCAAGCAGAGCAGCACTACTGAGAACTAAATAATTCTATTAAAATTCATGGCTAGATCAATAGGAGCTTACTTTTGAATATAAGCAAATGGCACATACACTTTAAAATAAAAAATACAGCATTCTACCTGATCCACTCCCTAAGACAAGGCTATCAAAGAGCTGCTGTTGTTGGAGACATTATATGTAGCCATGCCTAAATGCTAACAAGCAAGCCAGAGTTTGAAATACTCTCTTCAATTTGCTATTAGAGTCACATCTTTTATTTTGGGCTCTTTTTCTTCTAAATTATGTCCATCCTATTTTTGTTGCATGTTATTTGGAGAGGGCAAACAAAGCAACGTATAGGAGACAGGGTTTATTTTAGCCCACGGCTCCACAGTACAGCCAATCACCAGAGAGAATGTCTAGCACCAGAAGCTTCCAGAAGCAGAAGAGGAATTGGTGGTACCCAGCTTCTTTTTGGCTTTTTGTTTATCTTATCTTTTAAAGGTTGCAGCCCAGACAATAGTTCCACCTACTGCCAATGGGTCTTCCCCTAATCAAGAT